>DWRA01001462.1:0-16984 GCA_018250295.1 Spathilepia clonius
GCCGTATTGGTATGCGTAAATGCATTCACCACCACCCTCCCGCATGAGGGTCGCCCTTTCCCTTTGTCTGGGCACAATAAAAAAAAAAAATCTATAATTCGGTACCCTTGTTTGAGGTTGTCCAGACTACATACAATCGCGCACCAATACATTTCACTATATATTGGAGACCTGTAAAAACAAGAGCCGTAAAAGCAAACAAAAAAATGGTTAGCGAATAAAGGTCGTAAAAGATATATATTTGTTGCCCCAAATATCTGCTGGTTTAAACACCGGCCTACTGAGCCTAATTGTTAAATATGCCACTGAATAGAAGATAATTTTAAGCTTTAAGCGCTGGGGATTTGGGTGGTGTGCTCTAGGAATTCTTTACCTACCAGGCAGTGAACTTGCAGCAAGAAAAATGCGCTACTTTCTAGATCTCCGATCTAATAAGTGTTCCAGTAACCTTGACAGTTACCAAAATTACATGTTAGATATTCACTAGGTGTATTCACCGTACTAAAGCTATTAAAATGTCAACTTTTTTTGGAGAAATGTAGCCTAGTAAATTCACTACAAACAAGGAAAAATATAATTGGATGATAAATGTTTACAACTCTATAAGTTCTTTGCTGTTGTTTGATGTTGTTATAAACAAGTTCGTGATTGAATTTTAATCAAATATTGATTAATAATGCATAGGTAACGATTCAAAATATTTCCTATGCTATATTGCATATGTTGAGATTAATAGAAACTTACATTTCAGAACAAGCTTATACTGACAAAAATGTTCCAAGCATCATTACACCCACATACATTATTTTGAGCCAAGCATACTTAAAATGTATATAGGTTTCCCCTGCGTGTAACGTGAATTATAAAAAAATATTTCAGCACTTTGATTATATCTATTGGATATTTTCATTGTGTGATAATATTCCCTTTTCAGGTTTTCTTCAGTTCAGTTCAGTTTAGAAGTTCTGCTTTTCTTTTGTGATCTTCATCTCACAAAATGCCAATGACGCAGAGCAAGGGAAAAACATAAAACCACGTTACGGTGTCGTAGATTTCTACGTCACGACGTCGTATTGCGGCACATAGCCGGGCCGTGATTTGATACGATGCTCATCGTACACGTCACGAAATCGCAACTTTTGACGGCATTGCAACGTACCACGATGCGGCGCCATATTGCAAGCGTGGTGAACCTTTGATTTTTCGCTGTAAGGTGTTCGGTTTTCTAGAAGTAATAAATTTGGATACTAGTATAACCCACTACCACATGTTAATAGTAACTTCTCAAATTTAGCAATGTTGACAAACATTAAATAGATAAATGTTCGTTGCACAGATGTTCCAACGCTGACGTCAAATTGTAGCAACACATACTCATATGTATTGTGTGATGGAATAATTAACTACCCATTGTACAGTTCAATATTATTTAGGATTCAATTTAATAAGCTATTTGACGTTGAATGTATATTTGCGGAAGTTATTTAAGGCGGTTATTTGACGTTTAGTTAATGTTATATATTTTTACTATTTTAAATAAGATTGGAATAACAAAAGAGCGTGTCACCTGATACCTCACCACCACTGCCGCCTATGAACATTTGTCACCAGATTCTTTATGAACAAGGGTTTCTACCAAAACTATCATCTATCACTATTATCTATTTAATATCTATCACAGATACGTTGCCATTCCTAGGGATTAAGTAGGTCGCTTCATATATATATATATAAATCAGTCGGCAATACAATGGAAATAGGCAGCAATAGGCGTTGGTACAAACCTGGTCAAACCATACTGGTTCTACCACTTTTATAACTAAACTTAAACAGCTGAGTTAGGAGCTGCTGTGTTCTAGTGCATTTTTTTATTTTTATTTTTAATTAGAGTTGCCTATTCTAATTAATTTGCTCAGTGTGCCACTTATAAATATTAAGAAAAACATCGCATATAAACTATTATTAAGTACTAATTTATTATAGTATCAAACACCGGCAGCTGACCTTGGAAGGACGACGCAATGGTTACAATAATTACATCATAACATATACCTTACAAACTTTTAATCCTATTTTTATTACATGAGACTCAAATGAAGCGGCTTTATGCATTGAAATGGAAACAACAGCTCGTAATAACAGGACATTGGAAGGATTGTTGTATCGCAAGTGTTCCCCTTGACCCCAGTTTTAGTTCAAGCGGGTCAGCTTCATCGTGAGCGACCCTGTCCCCACAATCTAGTTTAAATGCTCCAGGATATTTGTACGAGCGACAGTTTTACTGTTTAAACGAATTGATATACAGGAAAATTATAAGACAAATTTTAAAATTAGTATTTTAAAGCTACCGATTCCTTTGTTTTCCAGTCTTCTTTTGTGTTGTGTACATATTTAAATAATATTATTTTAATCATAGTTCATTTATTATCCGATTGGCGACATCTATGGATCGGTCATGTTTCTACTGGATATATTGCGTTTGTGCTAAAAGGGTACACTTTATAATTTATATCTTAACACGTGAGATATTCCAAGATATTCCTCCACTGGATCCACTGGTTCTACGAAGTATTGTGTATGTCTGTTTATTGCTTCCTTAACAGAAAAGCCAATAGATTACATTAGCTCATAAAAATGTTATTGACAATTTCAAATGCAATAACCACACGGAAGATGCTGTAAACAATAACAAGTTGTTCTTAACTCAGACAATAGACTAACTATTAACTATTTATATTTCGTTTATCATATAAGGAATGTTCGTCACGTTTGCTTGATCATAAAAGTGCTGAGGAATGACGATGACGACAGTTTATTATATAAACGTAACTTTGTTATTAGTATTTACTATTAGGGTACAAATTTTTACAGGCAGTGGACCTGACGGTAAGCGGTTAACCCTAAATAGGCTTAATGTTCGACTTGAGGTCTGTTGCTACATTAAAGATTAAGACTTCAGTGTTAGAAAGAGTATAAACTATTGAAGATACTTATGGTGCATTTATATCTACAAGTATCCTAAGTTTCAGACACGGTCCGTGGCAAAACAAAATTATATCGTTCTATACTTTATGTGCATGAACGTACGTATGTACATCTTCCACGACACATACACATAACATGACCGCGCAGACACGGGTCGTGCGTGTGATAATAATGTAGGTATAGAAAATATGATTTCGTCTGACACGACTCGTTCAATGTCTGTAAATATAAAGGCTTTGTACCATATAGACCATATTTTCTAAGCTATACCTTAATACAGACAGTACCGTACATAACAGGTATGGCACCACCGCCACACTTATTTCTGCTCAATAGCAGTAGTGATAAGTATTCTGGTTTGAAGGGTGTGGCAAGCGCGGGGGGATCTAAACTTACTGGAGGCGTTCCAACTTAGTCCTCAGGGGTAGCAACACATTTGTGGCCGACCTCAAGTAGGACTTTAATATTATCTGGGGTTGAATTACAAAAGCCCCTGAGCGGCAGTAGCCACTTATTGTTAGGTGAACTGCATGCTCGTTTGCTACTTCTGTAATACGTACAAAAAACGTAACGGTAAGTTAAAGCACGAAGGTATCTATAGCAGTTTTTCTCTGAGCAATGTCACGTACCTACAAAGAATAGGTATAGCAAAGTTCGCGTCAAAACAGACTAATTCCGTGCGAGGTTGCTATATCGTAGTTGTAGGAGGTCGTAAATAGCTGTAATAAGTACGATGTGGCTACTTACACTATTTATGCTTTCGGGGAGTGTTCCGTAGTCGTACCTCATTATCTACGTCATGTCCTTCATATGTGTTGGTAGATTACGAAATATGACTCGAAATCGTTGGAGCATTTTTTTAGCAATTTTACTTTCGGAAATTTTGTATTGGTTAAAACTAGCAAATGAATGTTTATGTACTCCATCTAATGTTGTTATTGCCACAAATGTAGAGTCACATTATAAATTCCCATAGCAAGTCCATGACACTTGCAATGTTTGTAGACTAATAGCTAATTTTCACATTGAGTGTGAAGTATCTAGCGTAGCTATTCAAAAACTTTAATTCGTTTTTTAACCAATTTCCCAAAAGAAAGAAGTTACCTATTCGTCGCGTATAGATTTTTTGACCGCGTTAGTAGCTGTTTTCCTAATTAAGTGAAATGGTGGTGGATAGTTTTTTTAAATCAGTCAATTGGATTAAATTAATAGGTACAGACAGATTGGTTTTAAGCCGAATTCATTTAGCCAATAATAGCTATTCCTAAATACTATTAACTATTGCCTGTGAACAAAATTAGGTTTTAGATAATGTTTTACTTCCATTTATTTAAATAGTGTCACCAAAAAACCCGTTTGCATACTTCATTTGGTTTCTTACACGTTTTCTATTAAAATAATTTCATAGATATTACCTTTTAGAAGACGTTTAGTAACGAGGAAAATTAAAAGCAGTTAAAGTAATCACGTCAAAGACTAACAGCTACACGGACACCCTGGCTTAGATTAAACATCTCAATACATATGGATTTCTTCCAGTAGCTGGGCCCCTACGGTTGCCTGCAAACTGAGGCGACCAGGGTCACACGTATTGACACACGTTAACTTAATATATATATATTTTTATGGTGGAGTAGCAACAGAGCATGCAGACCACCTGATGGTAAGTGGCCGCCCATGGACATTTGTAATCTAACCCAGATAAAACTAGAATCTTACTTGGGATCGACCACATATACATTGCTACCCGTGAGGACTAAGTTGTCAGTAAGTCAGTCTCCCTTACCACACCTTTCAAACTAGAAGACAGCAACACTGCTGTATTAACTGTAACTGTAATGACACTGCTGTTATTAGGCAGAAATAGATGTGGCAGTGGTGCCGCCGGAGTCAAACCTCAAAAAGTTCTATCACCTTTAAATTATTTAAATATAGATGGATAGATAGATCGTAAACTGCTTCATTGAGAATGTTAAAAGTGATCCATTTCACCTAAACAAAGACTTCTTGACGTACGGCGTCGCCAAATTAGCCTCTTGTCTTTTGTTTTAATCATTGTGATTTAAATAATAATAAAACACTTGAGCCAATATTTCAAAGTGATGGATTCCTTTCACTGATTACAATTTGTGTAAATATCTTTAGTACGCGTGGAAATGTACTAGTATTTGTGGTATTTAAGTTGTAATTAAAAAGGTACTTAACATTGTTTATGGGTTTGGAGAGGCTAATGAGCGTGAAGTCAGTTATTACTAATACTCAACCGAACTTTCAAACACGTTTCGGCGAAAAAACAGGATCCGGCGGACATTTCGGTTTTGATCAAACCTTTCGGTACCGCTGAAACATACATTCATGAACTCTCGGGTTGCGTTTGACTGTATCCAGGTTCTTTCCTAATATCCGTTTGTTTCGTGGCTACTTTACCTTCACTACGCCGACCAGTAGTAACTGACATGTGTATATTTTATTTTTCATTTCATGAACACCTATTGAATTAGGATACCAATTTAATACAGGTAATTTATCCTAGTTCTCCTATAAGTATGTGCACAGACATTGTGAAGTTGTGTATATTTTCACAATTTTCGGTTCCGGTTTCGACTGAAAAACCCGTTTCGGTCGATAACTAGTTATTACTGACTCGCTCATCGCTTTAAAAAACTTAGTATAACCGACACTGTATTTAAATATAAGTAAGTCTAAATAAGATTGAGGACAAGAACTTCTCTAATAAGACATATGTAACGTAGCGTTTCTGAGCTTCGAGAAGTATAAGGTGTGATGTTAGCTTAGTTGTGTGTTGTTTGACTCCTCAGGAATAGTACAGGTTTCTTTAGTAACTTCAGTACTGCTCCTTATCTATACGGATGGCTGCAGATGTCCACAGGCGGTAATGGCTGCCTACATAATATTAGATGAGCTGCATATACCAGTCGGTCTCGTCCTCCATTTATCAACCTATTAAAATCCACTGCTAGATGTATTCTTTATGTTATTGATTTATCTGGTCGAGGGCGTTCTGTGTTCCTTTTCTCTAAGCGTGGTCGCCACTCGAGGACCATTTTTTTCCCATTGCTTACCGGATCTCCGAGCGCTGTGGCTTCGCCCTAATGATCTCGAATTGAATAAAAGAGAATACATTTTTTTGTAATTGCGTGTGTTGATGTAAAACCCTCGGTACACGTGCTGAGCGATTTATGTTTTTTTCTGTACCGTACGTCAATACTGTACTCGTACATGTAGCTTAGGACAATTGAATTAATGTATTTTTTATATACGCGTCTGGCATTTAGTTTGTAAATGTCGCATAAGTTTGATGTTTGTCATGGTATTTAAAAAGGTTTTTTACTACGTAACTGTCGTTAATGTTAATAACGACTTAAACGAATTTTCTAGAGAGGCCTTAAATTTATTGCGTTAGATTGCCTTAGAATATTATTTATATTTCTTATATTCAATACTTTTTCGGAATACAACCTATTGCCACATTTTAATGTCGTCTCAATACTCATCGATACAATTAGAAGGTTGGAGGATCGGTTCAGAAATATATCACAAAAATTTTATAGGTACCTGCGACAACGTTTGGGTAAATTACAATGTAGTTTAGAAGTAAATTCGGGTAGTTGGAAGCTTCGATCACTAATATTAGTGATCGAAGGTTGGAAGGGACAATTTATTTTATAAAACGAGTCCACGTAATAGTAAGTGGTTAATTCCCTTCGTGTACTCCTCTAATACACTTCAGATAGGATTGCTGATATTTGAAGTATTCACAAATGCCATTCCTGAACACCAAGAAACTGGTTACAGATGAACAGCAAGGACCACTTACCATTAGATGGACCCTATGCTTATTTGCTACTTTGATATTATAAAAAAATACACTGAACTTTTAATTGTATGACAAGGCAAATACAAGAGGTGTTCCAAGTTAGTCCGCAGGGGTAGAAACATTTTTGTGACCAACCTCAGGTAAGACTCTTATCTTATTTGCGGTTGATTATTTGGCAAAGGGAGATCTCCCGCCGGGCTAGGTGACCATGGCCGGGTGCGGCCGTGCTCCGACAGTCTCATAGATATAATAGAATAGATCTGACAGTAAACTATATCTGACAGGCTCAGTTCGGAGCTTGTATATGTATAAGATGTTGAGAAAACCTCGTTAGCGTGATTCAGAATGCAGTGGCGCCATCTCTTGATGAGTTGGGGGAAGTCGCCACAATTATAGATGGCCACAGTCGACAGTGGCCACTTAACATCAGGTGGACGGTGATATTATAAAAAAGGTGGTAAAAACACTCGTGGTTTGATTGCAGAGACTCTAATGCTAATAGCCAGTTTATACGATAAAAAGTAACATACGATGGTGTCGTAGTCTTGTTTTTTATCAGTACTACACATTAGTTTAATGTCATGCTTATCCAAACTATTATTCTACGGCACAGTCGTTGCGCTCCTTCGTTACGCTCGGAAGGAGACATGCGGCACATACCTGTACGTATGAATCATTGTTTAGCATACGGCCAACAATACGTATAGAATTAAACATACTTCCTGAAAAAAATCGTAGATTCTATATTTATTAAAATGTTTACCGCTCACACGTTGAATATTCTATGAAATCACAAAAAGCCAACTAACACGCTTCGTGATTTTACTGCAGTGGCATCGTCACACTTATTTCGGTGGCCGTCAATCCATTGCTGTCACACTGCCGGGCACGAGTACCCTCTCAGTGTGAGAGGATTTAGGTCGTAGTTCATCGCGCCATCCAAGTGTGAATTGATAGACTTCACAGACACTGAGACAATTATTATTATTTTTTTATTGTTTTAGGCGTATAAGTTTCGTTTTCGATGTTTTTCTTCATCATTAAATCTATTAATAATCATAATAACAAATCATATTTTCTAAATTTCATAAGGTTTTCTCACTTTTTCTCTAGGTACATAACATATTAAGAAGATTGTTTTTAATCCGTGTTTTTATTCTTCGCTTTTAATAAAGTAGGTGCAAAATCAATAAATGTAATGTGTTCCACGTACTAGGAAACGCCTACTTGCATGGAAATAAGTATTTAATTGATTAACACACTTGGCCTGCTTTAGGTAAGTGATTTGCATAGCGAAAGTATGTTCGCAGTATTCCGTCTTAAGGCAACGTTAGGGCTGTACAACGAGGAAATTGTTTTTCAAACAATTTAAACCGAAACAAGGAAGTACTTAATTTAAATTACTTAATAATTTTAATAACATAAGTATGACAATATATAATGCTGTATTATACACCAATACTTTTAACTAAGTACATTTTAATTGAATAATAATACGATCAAAAATAAGACGGTAGACTAAGGAATAGAAGGATTAAAACAATTAATTTATTCTAGTTTATTCATATGATTATCTTAGAGTAATTTAAGTTTATGCGATTTTTTTTTATAATATTATAATGATATTTTTTATTATCCTAACTTTACTACACGTCCTTGGACTTCAACACCTTATTATTATTAAAATATCTATTGTAATTTGTAATATCAGTATTACTTTGAAGTCACAATCAAAGTATTTATTCAAAGTGATTTTTTTACATTATTATTTTTAAACTTTAAACCGTATCGTAAGGAGTATAGGTGGTAAGGTTTAATTAAATTTAGTTTAAGGTATAATTAAGGACATGGAGTGTCAGCCCTGTCTGTCATGGACAATTAGAGAACACTGAAGATAAGTGTGTAGGGCAGCTTTCTATGGCAGCACACTTTTACAGACTCGACCAAACGACCCACTACTAGAATAATGTCCCACTGCTGGGCACACATTTATTGCTAACAACATTGATCCTTATATTTTAAATGTAATGGAAATAGCAATTGAGCACGCAGCTCAACTCGAATAGGACTACAGCTCTATTTACAGTTAGTCATAATGGTTAGTAATATTGACCAAGGTGTGGTGTGGTATAGTAGATCAGTTTTATGTACAGACTCCAAAGGCACCACTGTCACACCTATTTCATCACCTGTTGTAAGGCAACAAAAGTGTTAAACACAACTGTCTTCTGGTTTGAAAAGTGCGGTGAGGGAAGTACACTTATAAGAAGTTTCAAACAACCGGCCGACCTCAGTGAGGACTGTATCCCTAGCTGAGGTTGAATACACATAACTTACCATTCAGTGGATTCCTTTCTCATTTATTACTTCTAAAATTCTATAATACAAAATGTGACATTCATTTACAGAAAGAAGTCATACATTTACATCACATACATCTACATAACAAATTTAAAATTGTAAAAGGAACATATGGATTTAATTTTTTTCGCTACGCTAGTAGAATATCATCTTAAGTAGCTTACTATTTAGTGTCAGTGACATTAACAAAACCGAGTGATTACACAATCGCACAAAACCGCGGACAATGTAAGAGGCGAGGTTTGCAAAACAATGGATTCCTGCCGATCCTCGCGGGATCAGCCGTGACCGTGACGTCACGCCGCGTGACTGCCGAACTTGCATGTGACTTACGAGTAAAGTGAAGTGTTATGAGTGTGACACAATGCAAAGTGAAAGTGAGGCGTTCGAAAAAGTGTGATGACATCTGAGCAGAGACGCGTCTAGATAGAACTAGGCAAGGGGTATTAAAAAATCAGAGGTACGATTAATGTTCTTCGTATTCGATCTTTCGATACTTTTGGAATACCCTTTTGTACTAATTGTTTTGTTTTCGCGTAGTTGAATGGAAGTCAATTTCATGAGCAATTAACTTAATTTTAAAAACAAAGAAAAGCTTTAACCATACATACCATATCGTAACCAGGAAACTAAGATGTTTTATTGTAATCGGCTTGATATAATTAGATTCTCTGCATCTACATCTGTGCTGAAAAACGTAGACAGTAATTTATAAGTATCGCGCTAACCTGATTGTGCAATTGTCACACTAATAGCTACGCGATTGCCGCTATTGAGCGAAGATCGCCCGAGTGCGTGTGTGATTTCGTTTTTGTACAATAAAATTTCGCGCGAAAGACCGTCCTTTGCACAATCGCATTCTATTGCTTTTAGGTTATGTGATGACAACAACATATTCGCTTTGTGTTATTGGCTAACTATTAATTCCACTATTAGTCCCGTAATTTTCGTGAGAGATGCGAAATTAAAACGCGATGGGCATCAGTAATTTCCTTAGAATTTGTTCTCACCTTCGATTTGCATCTGCACCGCGTTTCTCGCGCTCCATTGCTGCAACGAGCGACTAAAAGCAACTACTACTGGTATTCAAATGTGTGCAGAGTGTAGTGAGTTAGTTTCCGAAAAGCAGCTAAATCTTATATTGTTGATACCAAAAGTAGCATGTTTGGAAAGGCCCTATTCTACTATTGCGGTTACCAACAGTAGCATCCGAAAAGTAGCTAAATCGTGTTAATGCTACAAGTAGCATGTGTACTGGGCCCTTTTCTTCTATTGCGGTCACCACGGCCGTCGCGGTATCTACGGTAAGACCGTCTATCTAGTAGAGCCCTATTTTTAGGAGTAAATTTGAAACCTTTTAAGGATGAATTTCTATGAATAAGTTTTAAATATCTGTTGATAATAATGTCTTAATCGCTAAAATAGATTTTTATTATGTTTCTTAGTCTATTTGCCTGTTCGGGCTAATTGTGGAAACAATATATCGACAGTAGACTTTAAAGTTTTGACAAAGATAAAAAATCGAATGAGGCTAAATTAAATGATTGATAATTCAAGCATAAGAATCATGTAGCATACGATCTGTTAACGGTTTGAGAATTGTTTACAATAGAGTCTACAAGTGTATATTTTTCTAATTGCGGACGACCTCACGGATTCCGCTAGCATATGGTTGCGTTCGCGAGATATTTTTGGTTATTGTTATCAACGTAAGAAACATTAAATTCTGTTATATTTAAAGTTTATTTTTCTCGTTTGATATAACTTTGGTTTGAAGCTTTTGCGTTGATCCTATTTCCTTCCTTTTCATATATTTCGACTGCAAAATATTTCTTAGAAGAAGAAAGTTTGCTTGTGTATACGTCAAGTTACAGATTGTGTTAAGCAATTATTCTTAATCGCTTTTGACAAAGAATCTGATTTTAATTAGTCTTTAGAGTCTTTCATTATGTCTGTCGTAGCTTTTATTCGATATCGATTGAAAAATCGCATTAGGCTATTAAGAACCTTAATCCCAAAACTAGTCTCTCCAAATAGTCCACTTCCCAAAAGGACAACTTCCCACGTTCTTAAAATTGGAATGTATTATAGATCAGTGTTTAAACATTCTCATTTTAAATTAGTTCAAAATCAAATAGTACTTAGCCACATAGAATTGTTTCTTTTAAAGTGTGAAATATTCGAGTTATTTTAACTATTTTTCAGGATTTTAACATAAAGATATTTAACTAGATAAATAATTTGAAAGTAAAGCATAACTCCTATTTCTATATTGTTTGGAAGAGAGACCAGTGTTCTTTATGGCAGCACACTAACAGCGTGCATTGCGGCAAAATTATCCATGCATTAAAATTAAACCAATGAGGACATGCTAATTGCTTAAGTACAACAGTTTATAAAACTTTTGTAGGTGACCCTTTCTTAAATACTAATTTAAGGTCAGGAATTCTTTATGAGACTCAAAGGTTAATGTTGCGTTTCATGCCACAAAAAGTCGTGTTTCCACTTACTAAGGATATCTAGTTGATCGCTAATTGGCCTTAGAGAGACCGCATTCTTAATCCTGGCTGCTATCGCAAATACTATAAGGTCTTGTAAGGCCTTAAGCCTAAATCTATAGTAAAAATGTCAAGTTTATTTGTGTGTAAATATTGAGAAAACATGTTTGTTTGGAGCATTCAAAATACACGTATTGTAGGTATAAATAAAGGAATGGAATCGCAGGGAATCGCTTTCATCCTTCTAATTACGTGTATGTTTCAAAGGTGGTAGAACCCTTTGTAGTGCAACCCCAGAGGCACCACCATGTTCAGAGGCAGTTCATTACACATGTCGGTCGGCGGTGGCTATTTTACATCAGTTGGACTGCATATTTGTTTGTTACTTCTATATTATAGTAAAAAACCTTCCAATGTACTTATTAAGTATTTTTTCATCATCATCAACATTTTCGATAAATATATAAAACTAGAGCAATGTCGCGTTACGAGTGCTAGCTAGCGAGGTACGAGGAGATGCATGTATTCTGCTTATTTCCTTCCTAACTTGCCATAAATAGCTGAAACCCTTGAGGCATATCTACACGTGTTGCTAATAGGCGTGGTGACAGTAATCAATAATCAAAGAATGAATGATTTTAGAAAAAAAGTATGTTTTAAGTTCTAAAAAAAGAATCAGTGTTAATATAAACTTTAAGATTTTCGATAGATAAAAAAGAATTTTATCTGAAAACTAATTTAAAAAGTTGGTTGCAAATTTTTCTTAGCTTACATAATACATAATAGTATAATGATTTCTACAAGTATTACATAACATGCAGTGTTGAGTAGGTTTCAAAGGATTCCTCAATACAATGATTATGAGAAGGTGATAATTTTAGCATCACAGCGATAATTGGTCAACAACAAAATTGGTGTGGGGTTGGTCAAGGTTCAAATTACCTGCATCTGAGATTTATTATGACCAAATAGTCATGTAACAAAATGAGCAAACTTATCGGTCCTATTTCCTTAAAAGAAAATATTAAGAAACTGCTATCGAGAACATTTACGATTTCTTCATTTAATAATAAAAACATGGCCTGATTCATAATGGACGAATAAATGAAATCAGCGCGCCAAGTGCCCTAGAACGATACGATAGTTAAATGTAATATCTTCTACAATCATACCATTTACTTGTACATCAGTCTATCACTTCTGGGTTCGCCCGCGACTGGAAAAAACCGACGAAGGATTGAAGACAATTAAGTACGTAACATAGTGTATGGCTCGTGGCCACCGGCCACCGAGAGGCGGTTACATCTGGTCGCACGTAACGCCTGTAACTGTCCGCATCCTATCCGATGATATTCATCATAACGTTGAACTCGCGCGTTCCGGTGCACTTGGAACTGAGCTCGTAATTTTATTTTTGAACAGGAAATTTGGACCCCTTCTCGTATATTACATGACCAATGATTGAACATATCAGGCAGGCACAATGAACAGTTGCATGATAACTCTCTCTGTAAAGTGGCTATAGCTCAGGATGTACATGCCAAATTATGTGGTATATTTGGTGGGTGAATACTTGTAGTAATTTTTGTCATTTTACTCGTGTCGGAGGGCACTATTCTTTTAGTAATCATGTTACAATAATAAAACTATTTATGTTCTCCATCAGCACCAAAAGAATATATTAGATAATTCTCGCCTCCTCTGATTTGGAGTGAAAACAAGTGTCTGATCAGTTGGTTAGTTATCTACTCATGACCTAGTACATAACTATGTTCGTTCTGAAATAACATCATACCATTTTATACCACAAACCACACCACACCATTTCGATTCGGGACAATATATGCCGTAAGTATATGTTTCACAGGTACTCATTACCCATAAGTAAACTGTATATCCGTTTTGAGATATTCGGTGTGTTTTTTAAAATCTAACATTTAATATGAGGTTAAATCCACGAGAAATCAATTGGCTTTTTCACCTACTATCTACTTTGCCCCAGATACATTTGTAAGTCGACACGACAAAAAGTGTTGTAAGAAAATACAGAAGGAAGACTCAGTCGAATGACTGCCTTGAGAGCGCAATTAGTTAAATGATAAAAACCTAATTAGCCTTTCCAATCGGGCCCAGGAAGTCGACTCGCAAAAACTTTGGACACAATTTTACAGATTTATCGCTGAGAAATGTGGTTGGTATTTAACATCATCGTTACTTCTTTTATAGCGTACTCTTTTATGACCTAAATACGGTTTGTTAATATAGGTTCAATGGGGCCGAACTACTGTTACCTGTCCCTAGAAAGTTTTTTGCTAAACAATGGCGGTTTGTTTACAGTTTATTGTAGATTGATGAATTACTTAGTATAATCGATATCGATTGTAGCCCAATATTTTAAGTTTATAACCCTATGCTCGTTTTTATTTTTGCTTTTTGCTCATTTTGATACTAATCTATCGGAAAAAATTTAAAGGTGTTTCCCATTTTCCGTACGACACTGAGCAATCAAAGTAAAGGTTAGTCTTAAATTAAATACGTTAGTTTTTAATATTAAGCTTATATGATGCTGTTAATTTGAGTGTATAATATAGGAGTTGTGTTTCACAAGAAGTGACTGTCTATCACTGTCCTATCCATCAGCGTAACACATCCATTGTTGATTAGATGGGACATAAGCAGCCCCTACAGATTAGTTTGTTATCGTTCGCACGGTATTGGCCGCAGTACACGTGTAAATTTCAAGAAAGTATTGACGGACAGGAACCATCCTGTCTTTTTTGATGTGATAACGGCAAATGAGTATGCAGTCCACCTGATGGTAAGTGGCAACTGCCGCCCATGGACATTTATAATCCAACCTAGATAACTAAAATTCTATTTGAGGCCGACTACAGACACGTTGCTACCCCTGAGGAAGTTGGAATGCCGTGGATAAATATGTCTCCCTTACCACTCCCTTCAAACCAGAAAATAGCAGCGCTCAACGCTTTTGTTACTTATTAAGTACAAATAGGCTTGCAGCGGTGCCGCCGAAGTCGAACCACAAAGAGTTCTACCACCTGCAAATGTCTGGATTTAGTTCTATATTAGTATCTTAAAGTACCCACAAGAAGGGAGAAAGTGATGCGATTCGAGGCCAAACAACCAATACGGTTCCATACTGCACTGCCTATTTAACTGAAAGCATTTATTAGCTAATAAGGAAAGATCGGAAGTTAGAACAATATGCGGATGTCAAGAGTCACCTTGCGAATCTTCTAGAAGGAGCTGAAGGTTGCCCAGGCGCTCCGGACGCGGCCCGCGCATCAAGATCATAATTGGATACAAGAATGTGTGAAACATCCGTTCGTCCGTGTAGAAAGTTGCTTTCGAGCATCGTTTTTGAAGGAAAATTTATTGCAAAATTTAGGTACTCGTCATTACCTTCGCGTTTGACATACATTGATCAGTTTAAACTAGCTTACTACAGCTACACATTTAAGATGATACGACGAAAATGCCACGAAAATGTGATAAATACTACAAAGTAAGGCGGAACGTCAGTTTGAGTATATGAATATGGTTTATTTAAAAATAATAATTTATAGACATTATACATTACAAGACAGGTTGAGTGCTACGCACAAAAGGCGACAAAAATAATGAATAAAAAAACAATAAACCATCTTAAGATTAATATTTTAAAATATGCAAGATAGAGATCAATTAGGTACATTTATATTTTTAATTAACTCTCCAGTATACAGGTTTTCATAACGAGGGTTCATTCTGACTTCCTACAAGAAACCCTATATAGATTCTGATCTTAATTAACATGTATATGTAGTAATATAGCACATGATGCTATATATTTAATTGGATTTTTATAATTAATAAGAAAAAATATAGATGTGTAGTGGATAATGCTTCTAACACCTTTTTTAACATTTGTTCAGGTAAAATAAGCAAAGTTTCCAGAAATCATATTCTCAGCTGAATGTTGTCAATCTCATAATTCGCGGCCAATACGCATTCGAATTACCGGTTAATGTAGTTCGACATTTAGACATTGTTAATAACCCGTACCGTCCTTGTCAACTGTGGTTTTTACGTTATTATAGAGGATTAGCAAAGGTGGAGCGTAAACGTTAAACTTGACTTTATTAAAAAACTAAGCATACATTTTATTTATACGTGGGAAAACCTTGCACAATTGCCTCTCAGTCGCGGGGCCAAAGTGGACATTGGACGCCGGACTCTGACGGATAAAACCCCACGATGTTCTTTTGGACACTCTTTGTCGGGTTGACTGCGGGTACGTTAGTGACATTCGTCCGCAGTCCCGATAGCGTTTGTCGTCGACAGGGCTCGTCTCAATTCGGGATGGAGCTGAAGCTTCTGCATTCTGTCACCTCCAGAATATTTGTTGTGTTGTCGTAGGGTGCCTCCGTGTCCTACGCCAATGCTTCCGTTATAGGGCTAGGAAATGGCGTATCCTAGAGCATAGTCTAATCTTATCTTAAGTTAAGGCAATGTTCGCGGCAGCGCGATGAACAGTACGAGGAGTAGGAGGAGGAGGAAGAGGTGTGGCTGTTGTGTTTCTCCGACAGAGAGAACGATAAGCTGAAAAGCTATTCGAAAGCCAATAAAGAAGTTAGCGTTCATAAACATAGTCGAGTTTAGTTTATAAATAATATATGTAGAGTCAACGACATTAACCGGTGACGTAACGTCAAATCGGCTCAGTTTGCCTCAGCATAAACCGCAATAACAGTAAATATATTTAAGGTTTACAGAGCAATACCACACTATTGGATCCGTAGTTTGTTATGAGTCTGTATGCTAACCTACATTCAAATATAGTAATTAATCTTTTACCAAATTACTTATTAGTTTGCACATGTAATTAAAACTCCCATTTAAAGTGGACTTCCTATGCTACTGTTGCAGACGCTAGACAAAATGTTTATCGATTAATTGAATCAGAGCAAAAACACTAGGGCTCTATTGCTTGTGCACCAATTGCTTTAGTTACTTACACTGCTACTTTAGTTACTGACACTATGTATACTAGAGAGCTAAAGTCAATTCATTATTATTCATTGACTTATTGGAATTCACTAATTGATTGTATGTAAAAAATTGCAGTTTTGCTTAATTAAAATTTAAGTTTATACGATTTCCTGATGCATAATGACGTCCAAATATAAATTCATCTCAATTAAATTATTTGTTCGTAAAAACACAAAGGTGGTAGAACACTTTGTAGTTCGACTCCGGCGGCACCACCGCCACATTTATTTCTGCCTAATAACAGCAGTGT
>DWRA01001463.1:0-16979 GCA_018250295.1 Spathilepia clonius
AAGTCGACCACAGATGCGTTGCTACCCCTGAGGACTAAGTTGAAATGCCTCGTTAAGTTTATCTCCCTTACCACACCAAGTTTGTTTACGAGTTTGATGTTAAAATTATTTCGCATTCCATTACCCCTCCTAAGCTTATTTAAGAGTCGTAACGTGTCAAACTAGGGCTGGGCAAGTTGCAAGCGATTGCGCGTGGCGCCGCGTGGGCGAACGAGTGCTAGATGCATTGGCCTCTCGTGAAATGTGACGGGTAACTTGGAATCGAACGATCCACACAAGTCTTATTCTAATTGCGTTATGTATATTGCATTGGTTTTGTAAATGTCACGCCAGAATTAATAATGTCTGGTGAAATGCGCTACGTTGTAACTATTAGTACTAATAGATATTAATTATGAGGGTGATAGAAGCAGTATAGTTCGGATGTTACCACCGAGGCATTTATATCTAGCGTGGAATAGTTTTGTGTTTTGTAGAAAGGGTTAAGATGCCGGCTGAGTTACAAGATTGAGTTACTGTGGACTATTACTTAGGAGTCATTCTTGAGGGTGGCGACGTGTTTGTGATCGGTTTTATATAGAACTTCTGTACTACATAAGTTTGGTAGAGATGTTTGTGTGGCAGTAGCTACGTGTCATAGGGAGGACTGACTGTTCGTTCTCTACTTAAATGTTATACACATCTAGAACACTTTTATTATTAAAAAATCACACGAACAAGATAATTCATAAATATGTGATATGATTCAATACTCACGATTACACAAGTTAATTTACGTGATTATGGTACTTAGCAGAGCTTAGCATGGCGGAACTGTTTCGCCGTGACCACGATCCATGCAACTGGGTCGAAATATCGGCACTTAGAAATCAAAACATCGTGTCATGAGTACCCGTTACATAACAAAATGTATCAATTCCGCGATAATATAAGTCTAAAATCATATATAAGCACGTCTTTGCTACTTAGTCATATCTTGGCAATATTAACAATAGGAACTGATCAAGTTCCTATGCACCATCAACCCTACTCCCTTAAACAGTTACGTATGCGTAGTTCCGGTCCAATTACCGGTAACAGAACAACGTAATTACCGGTTCAAAGGCAGTCTAGATGAGGATGTGGTATCACAAGTTACATTCACGGTACTTATGGAATTTATAAGCTACCACTCCGTAACTTCGAAGGTGGTTAAACCCTTTATGGTGGTGGTGGCACCACACCACTTTATATATGTCGGCCCCAAGCCAGAAATAAATATATATAATATAATGGTGACGTAGCCGACACACAGAGTCCACTTTAAAAATATATGTAAATAAAACAAATGAAAGAATATCTTCAAAGGCCTTCGCGCAATACAAAGAAAAATATTTAATAAACACTAATAAAACGTAGAGATAAATGAAACGGCACTAAGCCAATTAACTCTCGTATCACCGCTGTACATATGTCATATGATTTTTATCTTTTCATTTCGCCATGTCCCCATCCCAGACGTAATAAATCTTGCCATATCTCTTCTACGAATGAAATATTTTTTGTATATTACGGAATATTATTAAGACGTCTGTGCCTAGGGAGACTCAAATATATTTTACAAGTAAATATGTTCGCTATATACGTAATAAAAAATCGGCAAAGTGTGATTCGAACTCGCATATAGAGTTTCATGTAACTGGGAAATATATAATACAGCAATTTTTTTAAATTTTGAGTATTTGTTGTTAGAGATGTCATATTAATACTCACTCTAGAATAAAATCAACTATCTATTTATTACATTTTAAGAAACAGAGACATGAAATATGAAAGCTCAGTAACACAAACCCGTTTTCAAACTTTTGGTTCGGAACCCTAGAAATGGATAATGTAACATTTTTTATTCAATTTCGATTGTATCATAACTTTCGGCACACCAAGTAAGTGGCCACTGTTGAGGCTATTCACGTTCCTTTCTACCGCTACCATAAAACAATATTTAGGTAACCTTCGCGATCGACAGAATATTCATTAAACTTTTATAGGATGAAAAAATCGCTGTACGATGAAATGTAGAAGTTCAAATACCAGTTTAATTGATAAAAATCTTTATTTAAGTTTACCGTCAAAACCAAAATGTTAAACCATAGTAACAATGCGGTTCCTAAACGAATATTAACCTTTGTTAAACGTATTGTTACATCTAGACCCTAACGAATATGAGTAAATTTTGCTCAATTTTCACGAGTGAATTTATTGATGCCTTTTAAGTCTGCTGCTGAGCACAGGACTTCTCTCAGAAATATAGGCTATGTGTCACCACGCTGCTCAACTGCGAATCGGTAGGCTTAACATACCTTTGACGACTTACTGGCCTTCCAGATTTTTTAAGAAGAAAAAATATAAAACGTGTTTTTATGAAAAAGGACTTTACGAGATTTGCACTAAAATTGTCTAAAATTTTCACTCATAACATATTTGAAGGTACACGTTCGTATATCTAAGGGCCCTCACAGACTAGCTTTTAGCAGCCTCAATCACTGATTTAGCTAATATACGAAAGCTAGATGTAACGATCAAATTCTCAACATCGCAAACATAAAAACACTAGTGACGGCGATCGGTGATGTTAGATTATTATTTCCTGAAAACATCAAACGCAGTCAGCCGCAAAAATGCAATACTGTCTATAAAACGTGAATATCCATACGTGACAGAACGCAGGTAGTCGCCAAAACACGATGCAGTATCGATGCAATCGCCAAAATATGAGTCACTGCTGTTAAAGATAACTCTAAAGACAACGTTAACGCTAAAGATAAATGCCATCAGTCGCAAAAATGCGACACAAGCAAAGCACGCGTTTTCGATACTGCGAATGAACGCATCGGAATGAAACGCGAATCGCCCATGTTAAGAATCGACTACAAATCGTCTGTTATAGCCGTAATACAATCACTCAAACGATTTTCAGTGTGGCATTCGAGTGATATTTAAAGAAGCTTGTCGCTTGCCGATACCGAGCCATCGTTTGTCTCTAGGGGACTGGCATTTGCACGAACAATGGTCGCTGCCTTTTGCTTTACCTTGACAAATTTATTCGCAAATTAAAATCTTCCTCATTATTATGTGTTAAAATATTACTGTTTCGTAAAAGCCTGAACTCCCCAAGCAATTAGTGCGAGACGTGAAAATATTTTTTCGTTTCTGGAAACCTTTTAGCTTATTTGTAATATTTATTTTTAAAAATGCTGTTTTAAATAAAAAAAGTAGTTTTACTTTGATATCGATTTTTAGAAATAAAATATAACGTAAATAATAAATAACTTTCAGTTCAGTAATTACACTTCACATTTGTTCATACTAATACGCGCTAATAAATTAATGATTGTAGAATACTGCTTCTTTCACTCATACTGGTGTAAGGAGCGTCTAAGCGCAGATAATATTTAAAATGTCTATGCGTCTAAGACTCGTTCTAGAAGATGAATAACCGCATCTTACTCCTATATTTCTTACCTATTTTTAGGGGAACTATGTTCAGCAATGAATTTTTAAAGACTGGTTGATGTATTAAATAAAAATATATTACATATAAACTGTATGTGCCCCACCTTTAGCTAAATCTCAGATATTATTGTGACTGCAGATATTAACATTATTAATTCACAACCTTATATGTTGAAAGAATCTTTGCCAGTAGGTAATAATCTACCGAGTAATTTTTAAGATCACTTTTTATTCAAATACTTTTCTAATATTGGCGTACATAATGATGCGACGATCGTCGCAATTCATCTGCGATCGACTTCAAGTAGAATCTCATTTCTGCGTGAAGTATGTACATTACAGATCTGATGTATATGAGCGGCAGCGATTACTCACCACTAAGCAGACTACATGTTATTTTGCGAGTTCAATCGAACGAGAAAAATACTTACAAAAATTAAATTAAAATGAAATTAACCTAAAATTTAGCAAGTTAGGGGCTAATGTGGTTAATTCAAAATTAATTTAATTATTCTATTTTACTTAATCTTACCTGATATATGTATGTGTGTCTTAAAATATGCGAAAATGAAAACAAATATGTAGCAGAGTGTACAGTTAGTAATACGATACAGTAACATTCGGATCGCAACTTAATCCACTTACTTAAAAGCTCATCTGATTAACAAAGTACCTTATACAAAATTTGGACTATTTCCAATATACTTTAAAACCAGTTAAGTCATCAGTTGGCTTACGTTCATACCGCTTTAAACATCTCTACTTATATAAAGTAGGTGAGTACCACAGAGAAAGTTTCGCAAAATGATAAATGTGAGTAATATTTTAATAGTATCTCAATTATTGTTAATATTATTTATTATTAGAAAGGTGGTAAAGCCAGTAGTTCAGTCTGGAAGATATTACCGCCACATTTATTACCATCGTGAAGCAATTTTGCATTTAGGTGGATAGGAGTGATGCAAGCTGCCTTACATATATGGTAACCACCTTAGAGAGTAGCAGCGCATCCATGATTGGCTTTAGGTAAAATAACCTCACAATTAATATATATAAAAGATGTTTATGCGCGGCAGTGGCAACTTACCATCAGGTAAACTGTTCGTGAAGTGCTCGTTTGCTATTTCCATCATGTAAAAGAAACGTTATAATTTAGTACGAATCTTCATGTTTGTACTTTAGAAGATGACGCTAAAATTACTAGTTCGCTCTATACACGTTTCGATTCAGATAGCTTCCGTCTAAAATGATGACAAAACTGAGATCAACGCAAACTTAATTTTATGAAATATTATATGAATATAAAATGTAGCGTACATAGATGTAACTTACATTGACTAACCCACTGACATGATACAAATATTAAACTAAAGAAAACGTTGTCAAAGTGTAAGGCACTTACGCGCGACGTCAAGATCTTTATAATCTTTTGCTTATCTGTTTTATACTACAAAACAGGGTGCCCTAGTGTCAGACTATAAGTTTAGAAAACGTTATTTTATTATATATTGCCTTGCCCCTAACATTGGATTGCATTCCAAGCACTGAAGCGGTAGACAGCGTTCGATAATTACATTTTGTGATCGCGAAACGCTCTAGGCAGCAAACACGCGCGAATGGAACGCAAACAGACTGTAGTTTCTTCTAGTCTTAGCCATATACACAAGACTGCGCTGAGCTGAGAAACTTAAAGCGGCTTAAGCTTGGTAAACAGACGTTTTGTTCACTTCGCTATTAATACAATCAACATATATTTACAAGTTCAAGCAAACTTTCTTACTGTGTATATTATTCAGTATACGGTCATTACTACATTACTTCGTTGAATTTTTCATTATGTGCTAATTTAAAGCAAATATTTTTCTGTTGTATTATTAACTTCGGTAATATTTTATATAAAATTCACTTCCGATATATTTTATTATTAATTGATATAAACTGTTTTTATAACCATAATAATCTCAGGCGGAAGAAGCCTGCGCTGACCTGATAAACTTATAGAGACTTGAGCTTGGTAAGCAATTCTTTTGTTCACGTCACTATTAATATAATCTTCAATTTCGTCAACTCAGAATCCATTCATACAGAAGGTTTTGTAGTGTAAATTACATAGTTACAGTTCCATATGTTACTTAGAGTCGTTTAATATATCTTCTGGGTTAACTGCAACCAAATATAATTGTTCTCTATTATATACATTGTAAATTTCTTCAATTTACTAATATGAAACATTTCATATTTAATAAATACTTCAAATAAGACAAGCACATTAACCTCAGTCGGACACACAATTCTGCGCTGAGCTGAGAAACTTAGTGCCTAGAACTAAGTAAATATAGCCGTTTTGTTCACTTCACGTTGATTAAATACTTACGTTCTACTCGTTGCTAAGTAAATACAAGTGTCTTACTGTGTACAGGCTGTACATATTATATAATATCAGTAAATTATTGTTTTTGTACTCATTAGAAACATTTTTAAGAAACGTAATATTTAGTACTATACAACTAAAAAGCACTGTTTTGCCATTTTTAAGCCAATAATTTTCATACATACAATAATATGCCTATATAATATGTACCTGATTATTATATTTGTTGTGATGTGCATGTCTTACTACGATATAAGAAACTACTTATTATTACTCGTAACATCGGAATGCAACGCAAGCACTGTACGGTAGACAGCGGTCGATAATTGCATTTTGTGGTCGCGGAACGCTCCACTTGGCGGCGAACACGCGCGGCCGAATGGAACGCAAACAAACTACTTTCTTCCAGAAACCTCAAGCGAATAAACAAAGCTGCGCTGAGCTGAGAAACGCTTTCATACCTTGAGCTGAGCAAATATTAACGTATTATTTAATTTTGCACTGATCAAAGAACAAATCTTAATAAACAATACATTTTATCAAGAATGCTGTACATACATATTACTTAAATTCGTAATATCTCATTGAAATCGAATCTTAAAGTTTACATAAATATGCAATTATACATACAAAACTAGAAGACAATTTTTTTCTTCATAATTATCCAAGTACTTATATAAAAAGTGACCAGAGTAATAAAAAGAAAAAAATCCTATTACAAGCTCATGTTAACACGGCAGATACCGAAAATGTACTATGAACATCGCAATCCAAGTTTGGTGCTAAAACATTAACTTTATTCATGGAATAACTAAAGAGTTTGAAACAGTACATCTCTGTACGCCTTCATGCATTTCGAGTTGTAACAGCAAGAGAAAGTCGGTTCGTATAAATTGTATTAATTTTTAAGTATCACTACAGTGATTTCTAGACAGAAATGTGATAAAATTCAGTCAAGTGTATTTTACAAATGTAATCATGCGTACTATGTAAGAGTCCATAGTTATTTTTGTAATGTTCAATGACGTAAGAGAATTGAAGTTGTAAAATGAATGTGCCCGCCCACGTGAGAGTTGGACACGCAAATGAAGAGTTCCGTACAATCAAAAAGAAATTAGAGTTTTTAACTAATTTTTTACAGTATTTACTTACCTTACACGTCTAGACTAAACAACAGAACTGTTGTTAAGCTGAAATGAGTGTAGCGGTGGTGACGCTGGAATCGAAACACAAGTTTCTACCACCTTCAATACTTTAAGGTGGTAAAAACTTTAATGTCTTATAGATAAGACAAATTAAATTGGTTAACTGAACCGTGCTCAAACCTATTTCATAACGATAATGGAGCTCACGCTCTGAAATTCTTACACAGAAACCTTAATTATTTTCGGGAGAAGTGACCTGTAACTCAAGCTAAGTCTGTCTAGACTTGTATCTCAGATAATTCTAAATAGATGAAAATGACTTTTGTTACAAGTAACGCATAAATGCGTCGACGACTACCCGTGATGACGACGCAGACGATAGACGACGTAGAAAACGACCCACGTGGCAGAGCCGTTACCGTACCAGTCTGACACACTCAGGATTCTGGGTTCGATCCCCGACCAGCGTTTGGGCGTTTGTATATTTGTCTTTGTGTGTGTCCACGGCACATACGACACAGGTAATCCTAATGTGCTGTGAGTGTAGGAAGCGTTTTTGTTTTTAACTTTTGTTTGTAATTAAAGGTGATAGAACTACATAAGTTCGACTCCGGCGGCACCACCGCCGCGCTTATTTCTGCCTAATAACAGCAGTGTTAAGCGCTGCTGTGTTCTGATTTGAAGGGTGTTTGGGAATAAGGAAGATAAACTTAACGAGGGCATTCCAACTTAGTACTCAGGGGTAGTAACGCATCTGTGGTCGATTTCAGTTGGGATTCTCGTCTTATCTGGGGTCCATGGGCGGCAGTTGCCACTTATTATCAGGTGGACTGCATGCTCGTTTCCTACTCCATCATATAAAAAAAAATCTTCAAAAAAGGAGAAGGTTCTCAGTTCAACCGTATTTTTTTTATAATCAAGTATAAATTTAAAATCCACGTATTTAATTTCAAATGTGGAGCTTACGAGTTTCTAAAACACACTGCAGTAAAACTAAGGACGGGCGTCCTTCTTCATAAACTGAGGAATTAACTATTTAATTAAGGAATTGTTTTCCTCCAGTTTAGTTTTGTAGGTCTGCGCTCGGGATAAGTTTCACCACGGGTTAGCAACGAATACCTAGAAAAATATTAATACTTAAGGATTTTAAATTAAACACTTTTTACATAAGTTCAACTGAAAATTTCAGAGTTATCTGTGAACAAACATGAAAACAAATGAGCTTAAGCTCAACGAGGTCACTGAATATTTTCACGCAAGTACACACCTGTATATCTGAGCGGGCTATTTTTGAAAATAGCTAAACCGATTATGATGAGACTTGTACTGAATGATACAAATATGAAAATATGTAAGATACTTATAAGAAAATAAATAATAGCACAGAGAATAATATGCGTATGATACGAATCTCGACAACAATCGAAGAATAATTTCTCTTTAAAAATTAATATCAGAATGCATTTCTCATGTGGCTAAAAAAAATAAAACGAATATTTAAAATTACCAGACTGGGATAAAAAATATATTCAAATTCAAGACACAATATACATAATTCAACAAATTACGATTTAATGCAAAAATATACCTGAGTATCAATACGCTTCACAAAATAAGACAAGACCTCAAACATACGTAAACTAAATATAAACGCCAGTAAGCTCAAAAACCCCTATTCGAATTCACAGTCGAATCTCATATTGGGATGTGTCCCCGTTCACCGACAATTATGACACAGCGAAGCCGGCGTGCCAGTACTATTGCGGCAAAAATGAGATGCCCACGCCCAGCGGCGAGATTAAACGCCGAGCCGCCTGCCACTGCCACTCGCTAAAATATTGCTCCACATTGAAACGCCAGTAAAATAAAGTACTACCTTCGCCGATAAGAAAATAAAATACGGAATCTTTTAATATCCCATTTAACATTATGAGCACTAACTCCGCCGTCTATTCGATAACTAGAAATAAAGAACCCTACGCTCTCTCATCCCACTCGACCGTTGTAACTCAAATTATTTCAACCATTTCAACGTTTATCAGGTTAAGCTAACGAGACAATTCTCGAGTGCGCTAGTTATGGCTATTCTCCGGCGAAATATAGCTGTCCGGGAAAAAGAGCAAAAACACGAGGGACGATAAGAACAAAGGCACTAATTCCGCACAGAGTTATCGATAGTTTCACGTCAGCTCGATTCGTAGCTTTGTTACGACGACACACAAGAGAAATGTCCGACAAATTGCGTCCCGCGAATGCAGCACACTCGAACACAATACACAGTCGCATCATTCGCCATTTTATGCACAACTGGACACGGGACCAAAGTGGCCGTTTGACGTTGCCAGAAAAGTTTTCTGCCGTGTATATGCAAATCAAATGTAAAACGTACCTTACAATGCGGACTACTTCGCGAGTGAATTTACAATAATAGTTCCTCTTTGTACGAATACATTCGTTTCAAAATTATAAAGGTCGAAAGGATGTAGGGTATGTCCACAAATATCTTACGCTTCAATCCGCAGAAGTGTCGCGCGGCATGCGAAGAGAAATGGTCCACAAATTGCGTACGCCTGACTACGCTGCGAGATAACACTGCACAACTGTATACATTTACGTATGTACGTAAATGTGTTAACTATTTCTGTAGTAACATAGTATGTATACCACAAAGACGTTTGTGGCTTCACACTTAAACCAATATTATCTCTTTTAAACAGGTTGTAAATTTTTATCGTTATGATACGTACATTTATTCGAGGTAAAAAAGTAAAAAATATCGAAACAAGTCTACGATCCTCACGATAAATGAGCCAAACAAAGATGTCAGACGCCAATCGTTCTCATAGGACATTAAGCCTCTTTAATGTTCCGCCTGAAAATTAATGTCTCACCTACCGAAGTACTAAACATAAAAATATTTAATAGGTAACTAAAGTGAGGTACAGTGGAATGCACTTTAGACTGTTTAAACCATGAAATAAGAGGTAACAACTTTTATTATAAGTGTGAATAAACGTACAACCGACCATCAAGTATTTTAGTTAGTAGATATGAGTAAAATGAGTATTCGTTTTACAGTAGCAAAAAACGTGAAATAAAGCGATAAATAAAGGGACACTTTTATAACTAATATCTTTATTATTGTAGCAAACGCAGCCCACATAATCGAAAGTGTATAAAATAGCATCATTTCGTACGTATCATCCACCTACAAACGAATATTAATAAAATACGACCCATTGACATTTTAAACTAATGGCTTTTGGTAGTATTTTGTTTGGAGGCAAATAATTTGCGACGGGATAGTCGTTTGCAAATAAAAGCCGTCTCGCTGAACGTTACGAGAGGAATCAAGGACGCTTTTAAAAATATACTTCTTGTTCAAACGACAGTACAATTTCCGAGCATTCAGCGTCGGTATTCTCTGGAATAAACGATTTGCTAGAGACAAATAAACATTTCGTCTCTTATTATTATCCTTTGCTTGCTCCTACTCCGTTATAATATAACACAATATGGAGAACATTTGTATAAAGAACCTTTTGAGTAACGGTATTGAAACTGTTTTAGCAACGCTATGTCTATTTCTGTTCTAGTCTATATTAGCCGTTTACAGTCACGCTAAGTCGTCTGTAATATTAACGTGTCTTATTATCTCTCTAGACGCTTAACGTTGATATAAGATATTTGTATTAGCCGTTTAGAGTCAAGCTAGATCATCTGCAATAGCGTACCTTCGTTTAACAGCCGGTTGAACTTTTGTTTTATTATTTGATAGCAGATTAGTTAATATTTAATACACGATATGAGTATGTTCTGTAAAATACAAATAGAATATTATTTCCGACATTGAGCGTCACAATTAAAAAATAATTTTCTACTAGTTTCCTCTAATTATTGTCTGTAAAATCTTAATGAAAGTTAGCAAAGCATGCTAACTAGGCTTCGGCAATTCGGCAACCACAAATTACGAGTAAGTACCTTCGTAAAGCAAATTCAAGGAACCTTTGCAAAACGTAAATGCACTAAATTGAGGGGACGCACGTGGTGAACGTGTCCGTTCCGTGTAAGTCACAGCGAGGGCGACGCGAGGAGCGCAAAATTGTGTTGACGCAACGACCGCAGAGGCTACAGCTGTACCCTTAGTATGGGTTTTTACATTTCAGCGACTCGATCGTCATTACCGGGTTGGCCCATACTTCTCCTAGCGGCGCATACTGCGAGATCTTTAATTCCGGTACGTTCCGTAGAGGCGCTGCTAGGAGAAGTATGGGCCAACTCATGGATGACGATGACGCTGAAACGTAAAAGACTCATACTAAGGGTACTGTACAGCCACGCTTGGCGTGTCGCTCGGCCGGTGGTCCAGCCCACTCAAGAACAATTCTAGTGAAGCCGTCATCCGCTGGGATAAGCGGCTCATTATTCACTAAAAGCCCACGGCGTGCCCGCTCGGGTAATTGGAGGCTTTGTTCCTTTGCTCTCGGCTTTGACGCTCTCTTGAACTATACGAGCGACGCCGCACCAGATTATTATTCGCACAATCAACGATGTACGCGAAGCTTTATATTAATCTGACATCCAATGTAAAGACTGACGACGAGAAGTCGCATTATGTCTCGTGTTGTAAAGGAACACTACAGGCCATTTGGAACCAAAATTTTACGAGACGTAAATTGAAGAAACCGTAAATTCATGACTTTACGTGCCGCTCTAAATAAGGTTTTACATTTTAATATCTACTAATCATTCTTTATTTTTTTAATATTTACGTTTCTACAGTAATTACATTTTGTTTCTTCTAAGCAAAATATAGCGAATTGAAACGAAGAGTTATGATAGTATTGTCAGTTGTCGTGTGAAAGTATTCGAAGCGTGGGACTGTCGACCAGATGAAACTTGATGGCACCATGTTAAAGAAATAGTTGCCTCGCCCGCGCCTGTCACTGTTACTTTGAATAGTGACATAAAGTACTGCCGTAGAAATGCAAGGATCGTAACGACCTGTGCACATATACTATTGGGTACTTTTCTTTTTTTATGAGTACAATATCATTACGTAGTGATTTGAAATGACATTATAGGTGGTCTGTTTAATAATAATATATTACATTGAACATTTCTTTTTATTTTTTTATTCACTCTACGTTGATCACCGATACAATGCCACTCGTAAGAACTAAGATGGAACTCCGCGTACAGCAGCCCAACCCTAAAAGAAAAAAACAATTATACCAAGAATAGTAATTTTACAATTAAAACCACACAAAGTTGCATATTTACTTTAACTCAATATTTTACTCCAATGGTTCGTAAAATAGCCAACAAAATACAAACAAGCACCTTGGGAACTCACCAATTGCTCTCGTGGCCTATATTTTGCGCTTCAAGTATTTAAAATACCTACAAAAGTTTTCCAATTTATTACCAACAATACAACTCGATTCGGTAACTTTGTTAATCTATGAAACAATTGTAAGTTTAGATTCATAAAATATTTATTCGAATTGTTTTCTAATTTAAGGTAAGTTTATCCAATTAATCGGTCGTAGTGTTAAGACCTTACCTTGTCAGATTTATCGTCAATTTTAGACACAGCCTAATGTAAAGGTTTATTAACTAAGATGATATATTTTATACGTTTTTAATTGTTTTATGTAAATAAGAACCAGTTTCAGTAAGTGAGTAGCCGTCTAACTCAATAGTAATTCTCAATCTTTGGAACCATTACATTTTTCTTAGATTTAACAAACAAACGAGCATGCAGTCCAGAGATCATAGGCGGACACAGCCGTTCATGGACTATAACTAACTCCAAACAGATCAGGGGTTCTACTTGGAGCCGACCCTACCTACCTACGTAAAGGTACCTACGTACCTTTTGGTGATTTTATTATATAAAATAATGCTGGATATAAATATTTATTACACTTGTTTTCTAATTTGAAGTTGTACTTTGCACTCATTCGTCACTAGCTCGAACTCATTCCGAACGTTCGCGAGTATTGCAGCGATCTGTTATCCTGCTAATTAGTTGTTGGTGAACATTGCCTGTTCAATAAATCTATATGTTATAGTTTGAAAAACGAGGAAATGAATTGCTTTTACTTTTTTGTTGCGAATTATTTGGAAAAAATAGAAAGTGGAACTAGTATAGCATATATGGATTTAATTAATTACACATATCCGTGAATAATGGTGTTAACTTCAGATAGAGGTACTCATTTGCCGCCTCACTTACCTGGATATTAGCAAATAAATTATGTATCATGTTTTATATTTTGAAAATTATTACGATCAGCATTTCGACTAACACGAGCCACGATTTACAAACTGGCATATGTTAAAGAGGATGATAAAATTAATAAAACTGATACGATGAATGAAATTTAAGATGTAATCTCAAAAGTGGCGTACTCGAAAGCTGTTTGTCGCGATTGCCGCCGTCAACGCAAGGGCTCGTTAAGGCGGGCCCCGCGGCGCTAAGGACACGCCAACCTTACCTGCACTTACACCATTTTATACAACTTTCGACCTTACCACCTCGAAGAAGCGTAACTTCTCAGGAAATATTTCGGCGGCACGTTACCTCCGCTTACAAGCTTTAGAGCCAGCCTTCCTCATTACCTCTGTCGGCGTTATTGCCATCCAAAAGTAAACGTTGAAAAAATATGTATATTTACGCACTACATAGATACCGTGGTTTCATCCGTAAAGAATTTTCTTAGTATCTACTAACAAAATGTTTTCATATATCTCTAAAAATCCGCTTTCGAGCATTTGGTTTTTATAGGACAGTGAGCTGGGCTGTAATTTTCGTCGTGTAAGATATTTTAATACCTACTTATGGTAAATTTTAATGGTCTAAACCATTCGTTCTTAAAAGAATTGATAGTACTTACTTCAAATTACAAATTACATTCATAAGGGTCGAAATAAGATAATATCTGCATATCATTATTGAAATTTATATTTGCAAATTGCATAGCGACGACGGCATTGATGGAATTGTATGTAAACAAAAGTTAACCAAGCTATAATGACTGGATATGGACAAAACAACGTTACAAACGTTTTAGTTCGATAAAATATAATAAGCATTTACTGGTATGCTAGTACGTAATTACGCTAAAGGTGATCTATCTGGATAACATTGACCGTAATAACACTAACAAAATTATTCGTCGTTTTGAACATTAAGTCATACAAACGGACAGATCTAAAATTGTAGTATAGTGCAAATAAGCAGATGAACTCACAAGAAATGCAACAAAACACAGACATACGCTCTCATTTATTTAGAATACATATGAATACGTGGTAACTTTCCGCCCTCCGTTTTATGGGTCTGACGTGAACTTTGGAGAAATATTTCTTATTCATCTGGAAAATTGCAATATTCCTCATAAAGTTAAGGAAAACTAGCGTGTAAATAAAGCCTTTTACACAATATTACTTTCTTTTTCTAACCGACTTCAAAAAATGTATGTATATAGGCATATATGCAAGCCTGAGATTTTTCCAAAACTACTGGTCTGAATTGAATGGGGTTTTAGTTATTTGAAAGCATATTTCGCAAGGGATGTTTTAGTATGAAATATATAAGGCTTTTATCATTTATATACCGTTGAAAGGTAGTGTCAGTTTTAATATAAATTTTCACAAATGTCACATTCTATTATAAATTTACTAAATTCCTTTCCGTAAAAGAGCAACCAGTTTGTAATAACATCCATCTTATGAATAAGCTGCGAAAACCTGAGTTTCGTCGTCAAAAGGGGATGTTTGTATGTAACGACGTTATTAATATTTAAGGGCGAATGGGAGCAAGCATAATTATATGTGTAAGTTTCCTTATGTTGTATTTGTGGGGAAGATACTTCTTTCGTATTTATTAATGATCCAAAATGGTTTCCTGGTGGTTCTAAACTAGTGGATGGTACCATCATCTGCATGCTCGTTTGTCGTCAATTCATTATTTTCCCACTGCTGGGTACGGGCCTCCTTTCGGAGTTAGTTTGATTTAGGTTGTAGTCCATCGCGCTGGCCGCGTGCGAATTCGCTAAAGGACTCTTAGGCGTATTGGTCTCACTATGTTTTCCTTCATCCTTATAGCAAGTGATAATTAATTTCTAATGTTTGCTTATAAATAAGCAACTATCCCGAATAACTCTCAAACAAATCGCTCGACAAACAAACAATAAATAGATACGTCAGACCGGCGCTTAAAATAGAACCGAAGGAAACGGCAGCGGAACTAACGTCCATCTATCGATTAAAATGTCTTTCATTTAGTTCCACTCTTTTACGAGTTAAGCCTCTGATATACATTTAAATGTAACAATGAACGAAAACATTTGTTTGTAAAGAAACATATACAAGATTAATCCAATATACAATTTTGATGATTTTGTTAATTTATCGAATAAAGTAATGTTGTAGAAATGTATATGTATGTATGTATAGTAAATGTATGTATATTAGAATAAATTAACACTATTATCAATATAAAGTACAGAATCGCACTTGACCATCGATGTGGGTTGACGACGAGAGTGATTTTTTAAGGTATGTTTAAATAAACTAAATAATTTGTAAAACTCAACATTAATCCTTGCACTAAGTTCAAGAAACTGTTAAACCTCTCAAGCGTAGTATTCGCTTTCTGTTTAGTATATTGCAGACAAATTATTTCTTTAATTAATATATGAGTCATCCCCCTACGTCCATTTGCCAGTAGAAACTAATATGGCCAACGGACAACGGTATCAAACCTTTATAAAGTCGGTGCAAGCTCCAACTACAATTTAATTCCATTACAGTGTCTTCATGACTGTATGGGTGCTTCTTTAATCGGACGACACGACACAGCAGCGACACTGAAAAAACTTTAATCAGTTTTATCAGTCCGTGTATAGAAACAAATGCACATAGATAACGCATGTTCGATCATGAAACAAATCTATATGTATGAAACCGTCTGTACGTCATAAGGACGTTCAGTTATTTCATATCCTAGCGAAAACGATTCTAAGTAGAGATATCGATCTCAAAGAAATTAACCAAAAAATGGAATTTATGAAAAAATACCAATAATAAAAACAAAATAAGGAACTATATAATCTGTTATCCATCAATAAATACCTATAAGACCTTTGCTCTCTTTTGAAACTCGAAAGTATATAATTAAATACAATTTCGGTGTCTATTCAGATATTATGTCTGATGTCAGTGTCATCCTGCGTCGTGTCGTCCCATTGAAAAAGACCCCTATGGGTGCCTTGGGAACAAAGCAGGTTTAATCCATTTAGCATCAAGTCCGCGCGTGATTTCTCGATTGAGACTTAGAATGGCTCTAATGTTCTATGCCCTCTGTCTCGCTTCTTCTACGAATGAAAAACAGAGACACTAAACCAATTTGCAGAGTCACTCGACCTGGCGATATTTTTATGTGAATACAAATACGAATTTCAATCAACGTTGGAGGTGATATCAAGATAGTGCATGCATGTAACGAAATAGACGCTATCAGTTTTCGAAACAGCTTTGTCGTTGTCTTCGTTACTGAAGGTCGTGGACTCGAATGTCCTTAACATTTTATACGTTAGCTTCTTTCAATGAATCTGGTTTTGGGATTTTTAGTGGTTTTGACTTTGAGATTTTTAGGGAACATGATCTATTACATACCTTGGTCTAGTTCCGGACATTACAATTACTTATGTCTATTGGGATTTGGTAGACGTCTCACAACCTTCAGAACTATTTTTTTAAAGAACAAGAACTCAGGCGTGCAGATATACTCAAGATACTTTTTTCATCGTTAAAGCAAGTGATAATTAAATTCTAATAATATACATGACTCAACTGCTATACTATAATTATGTACCTTTTTTTTTGTTATCAAGGGGGAAACCTTCAAAAGGTTACCGACTCTGTGGGAGCAACGTCGGGTTATGTGGGATTTTTACCTC
>DWRA01001464.1:0-16977 GCA_018250295.1 Spathilepia clonius
GGGGCGTTGTGTAGAGGCGGGTGGGAGTGATTTGTTATTTTATTTAGCTAGGAGAGGACTCGTAGCTAAAAAAAAAAAAGGTCACAACAATTAATTAAAGTAATTTGAAGTTATTGTGGTTTTTAAATAGGTGAAGAAGAAAAAAAAAAAAAGGTCACAATTATTAATTAAAGTCATTTGAAGTTATCGTGGTTTTTAAATTGGTCAAAAAATGGGGGCGCTAAACAAATTTTTATTCTCAAAGTGGGCAGTAGACAAAATAAGTTTGGGAACCACTGGACTAAAGCGTTATTAAGCAAAATGAGTTTGGTTGTATCTCACTACACTTTGTGGTGAGTGACAGTGATAACACTAGAAAACAGTGACTAAGGTAACAGTCTCTTGTTTTCGATTCCTGCAGCACCACTGCGACGCCTATTTCTATCTAATAACAACAGTGTTAAGAGCTGCTGTAATTTGGTTTGAAAGGTAAGAGAGATATACTTATCCGAGGCGTTCCAACGTAGTCCTCAGGAACGCATATGTGGTCGACCTCAGGAAGTTCTCTAATCTTATCTGGGGTTGATTACAAATGTCCGCGGGTGGAAGTGACTACAGGTCCCTTTGCTAATAACTTTAAATAAAATGAATAACTGCAGGAATGCTATATTAAGTAGTCAATAAGCAGAAGTTAAGTAAACTTTGTTTAAAAAACAAGTCTTTCAGACAATAGACTAAAAACGTCCACAATACTGGAATTTAGATGAACATGAACAATAAAAATGATACACTGAAAATACGGACGCCGTGTTCGATATTCAGCTGCGATACGATTATAGCGAAATGATGGCATTGTTTGCGAACGTATGGGAAATATTGGTATCGTTTTGAACTTGTATATTGTCTATTCAAACTCGTAAATCGCCTTCGTGCATATAAATACCATGCACGCTATGTGACTTTTATGGATCCAGTGGAGTTGTAAAATCTTCTATGGCATCTGTTTGCGTTTTAATTAGCATCATATTATTATGGGTCTTATTTTTATTATTAAGTACTATTAAGCTTTAAGGTGGTAAAACCCTTTGTAGTTCGACTCCGGCGGCACCACCGCCACACTTATTTCTACCTAATAACAGCAGTGTTAAGCGTTGCTGTGTTCTATTTTGAAGGGTGTGGTAAGGGAGATAAACTTAACGAGGCATTCCATCTTAGTCCTTAGAGGTAGCAACGCATCTGTGGTCGACTTCACTTGAGATTCTAGTCTTATCTGGGGTGGATCACAGATGTCCATGGGCGGCCGTTGCCACTTACCATCACGTGGACTGCATGCTCGTTTGCTACTCCATTATATAGATAATAAACAAAAAAACAAAAGAAGTCATTCTATTCAGGTTTAACTATTTTGTTGTGTATGAAGAAAAGGATCGCAGTGGAGGGTTTGAAGGTGGTAGAACATTTTGTGGTCAACTCCGGCAGCACCACCGCCGCACTTATTTTTACCTAATAACAACAATTTTAAGGGCTGCCGTGTTCTAGTTTAAAGGGTATGTAAGAAACACAGGCAGGTAGTATCCGTTGTTTATTACAGATATCCACAGGCGGTAGTGACCACTTACCATCAGGTGGACTGCATACTTGTTCGCAATTTCTATACGGTAGAAAACAACTTCCTTAAATAATTGTACGTAGAAAACAAAATACGCTCGAATGATAACAAACACGACAGAATTTATTGTGTTTTCACCGCTCTTACTCTATCGAGTTGTCTCTAAGCCGCGAGTTATTTTATTCAAAACAAAACACCATCGTACCGTTCTTAGCATTCACGTCCCTAGTTTGTCGTATTTTGTTTTTGTCGAAACAACATCCGACGTTCGTCCGCCATTGTACGACAAACACTAGTTCCGAGCCACCGTTTGCTCTCGTTTGTTATGACAACTCGATTCTCCTATAGATAGTTCATTGAGCACGGGTCGATGTGATTTCCCTATATTTTTCCAATAAGGACTCTCACACTTGAATAGACACATCGTGGAGGATGCTCGAATGCGTTTCGTGTTTCAACACACCTGCTGCGGGAAAACACGTTTGTATCCAGCCTTATTCGTACAGAAATAAGCTTCAAATTGTTCGCTATCAAGTTGTACCGTTGGTTTTGTCAGTCGAAATACATTCTTTGGTTAGGGTATTAGAGTCTATTTTGGAATAGTTATTAAGCTATATTAACTCTCTAGTTTGTTCGAACGAGCATGAAGTCTCGAGAAAAAATATAAATAGTGTATTGTACCGTAGAAAATTCTTTGTAGTGCGGTATGTTAGGTTTACTGAATAATACACTAAAACAGCATTGATAGACCAGTGGTTGAAACTCGGCCTCTCAATCCGAGAGGGTCTACCTTTCGAAGCCAGATGCCTGATACATGCCAAAGAGTTCTTAAAAAAGTGATTTGTAGGGTGTATGGAGTATACTAATTTAGCCAGTGCGGTGGATTTCCTACCTTACCTAAACCACTCTCACTCTAAGGGAAGACCCGTGCTCTGCAGTGAGATAATAATAGATTGATGATGAAAACTACATTGAATGTTTTCATGTTTTTCACTTGATAATAGAATATTTTATTTCCGCTTCCATTTAGTTGCTCGTCTTTTCCGTTTTTTGATTATTATTTTAAGGTGAATAACTATTACACAAAGAAAATTGTTTGAATTGAAAAATTCAATTATCTCATAAACTTTTTCAAGTTAAGATGAGTAAATAACTGCTTTAGCAGCTTCGTTTTTAATTTTTAGCATCAAAAGGTTCAATTAACTAAAATGTCTGTTACTTGCTAAATTAACTTTAGCTTAGCGTTACTTTATTGGTTTTTACTAAATAAGTAGACGGTTGAAGTGATCTTAAAAATAGATGAATGAATGCTGAAAATTGTATCATTTAAATAACAGCATTTTTATATTTCAAAACTCAAAAGAGCTACAAAATCAAAAGAATAGTCACTTTCTAACCTACAGAACAAAATCAAACATGAAGTCGTCTCAAAATCTCGTATTTCAAACATCACAAAGTACGTCGTACATTTGATATGCAATAGTACACCTTTTGTGAAAATCTGACGTCTCAGTAAATTCACCTTTCCTTGAAGGCACAAGCCAAGCTTGGCACAAAGCGCGTGGAATATTTACAACTTCCTTTTCAGAGAATAAATGGCAAAGTTTTACATGGATAAATAGGTTGTTAGTTATGTTTTTCACTAGATGAGCCCCGCGGTTTCGCCCACGTTTAAAGAAATGAATCGTGACGTAGATATATCCGTAATTTTATTATTAAATTACGTGACTAACATAAACTGACATAGCGTCTTTATTTGTTAACCGATTTAAATGAAAAAAGCACTTAATGTTATGTAAAGTCAATCCAAATATATTCCTGAAAACTGCGTTCAAATCGGATAAGCCGTTTCTGAGATTAGCGTACACAAACATACAGACAAAATAAAAACATTGTTTAGGGTTCTCTTGCATATTGTGAATCATAAAATATATTCGCCAAATACAGTCAGCGTGCAGTTACAGTTTTGTTATACGTATAGATAATATAGAAGTAGGAAATGAGCATGTAGTCTACCTAACGGTGAGTAACCATGGTCGCCTAAGGACTACTGTTCTTGACCCCAGGTAAGATTAGAATCTTACCTGAGGCTGGCTACAGGCAAGTTGCTACCGTTAAAGACCAAGTTGGAACGCCTAGGATAAGTACATTTCCCTTACCACACCCTTCAAATCTGTATACAACAAAATACAGTGCTTTTATAAGGCAGAAAAAATTTGACGGTGGTACCACACCTTCAAAAATGTATTACTGTTAAGCCAACGATGTCACTTATAAATCTGTAAATAACATCGAGGTTTTACTCTTCGTGGTACAGTTGGAGTCCGTTGATACTACCGTCGCACGACACCTAAGCTTGTTAACACTCCGAACCAAAGCAAACCAGAGCGAACCGGTATTTGCCTCTTTACAGCGTGTATGTTTGCAATAGTATAGTACACATGTAGTGGTTGTAATTTGTAGAAGGTTTGCTTCTGGTCAACTACTCGCTGTTATAATTGAAGCAGCACTATAGGAGGTTCTGATTTTGATTGCTATGTATGCATGTTTATTGATACTATACTGAGTTCTTGATATTTCTTATTCGTAATCTTCTTGCAAATTTTCATTTGACTTCTTTCATTTGATTTGAGTGCGTAAAAAATAATATCTCAGCCATCTTGGGGCGTCCGCCATATTGAATTTAGAATAACGTCACGAAGCTAATCCTTTAGTGTCATCGAAAGCAAACGTGGGTGCAAACTTTCAGCTGAATTTCTTAAGTTAATTAGTTTAAAATGCAGTTGAAAGATTTAACAGTCACGTACAAACTAACAGAGTAACTTAAATAAATGCTTCCAAAAATATTGTCTGGGCAATGATATAAACGTTGTTTGTAAAATTTGTGAAAATCTTTTTGTCTTGAAATCGCCTTCAGTGCACACGGCTAACTTGACAAGAACTACCGGCAACTTTGTAAAATTTCTCGCAACTTCTTATTCAAATAATGAATTGGAAATTTTGAATATAAAATCAGTTTTTGCAAGTTTTTCCATAAAAATTGCAGATTGTTAAACTGAACTTAATATTTATGAGCGGTTGAAAACTGTTTTTTGTTTATATAAACTGGACAGTCTCCTCATAATGCAAGTAAAGGTTTTCAAACTAGTATTTACAGTAGTTTCAAAATCTTTACGTTTTCGTTTCTTAATGACCCTCGAGTACGTAGACCCATTAATTTCTTAGCCGCTTTGAAAGATCTCATTTATCAAAATCAAATATTCTTAATTTAGCATTATCTTCCATGTAAGTAATACCATTATTATTAAATTAAATAACTGTTACTACCAATGCTAAAAAATGTGTCATTCTTTAAACTTCAAGAGCATGGTAAGGGGAAAGATTTATGCTATATTTGATCGTAACCAACGATTATTTTGTAGGTGACACATAACACTAACACATAACACTGATATAGCTATAAAGCTACAAACTATATATGTATAACAATCACACTAAAATCAGTAGCAAAGACATCGCCATGCTGAAATTTGTATTTACGAGCACACAATTGTACACGAAACACCCCAACGCCTTTTGAAATAAACCTAAACTTACATGTAACACGATACCTACATCACTGAACAAATAATAATCCACCGCTTCACAATTCCATAACCGCCTGTCGTATCACTGAGCTTAGCATCAGACTAATTCGAAAATGTGATACCCAACGTTGGTCTCAGCGGACACGCGATCAAATAGAACTGGAACGCGATATCGCGACTCGCAAAACGCGTGGGATAAATCGAATGTTCAATGCGATCGCTCTATTTAACCTCACAAAGTTATTTTTACATCCAAGCACAGAAAAATCAACTTTCCTCAAACATGATAAAGTGTACCCGATAGTACGAGAGACATTTGATGGACGCACGAAGTTGAACCTTAAGCAGACGTAGCAAGGATTTTATAAAGTGTAAAGGCTGATGAGGGTTAGAAGACCCCGAAGGGTATAGCTGATCGGGCGTGCAGAGTTTTCTGGGATTAGGGCACATAATTCACTTGGACGCACATTTCATTAGCGGTAATAGTTCAATCATTGGTGCAGGGGGTTGGTTTGATACGCTATGAGTGAATCACACCAAAGTTTCACGACACTTTAAATAATTGATTAATAAAACAACGAATAATTATAGATCCTCAGTCTAAAGATGCCACTAATACTAATTTTTTTTTAACTTTTTGTAATGTACATTCAAAGCTGTTACGACTAATTTGATAACGAATAGTCTAATAAATGTCAGTATTAAAAATAAAAAGTAATTTTCTAAAGTAGAAACAGTTTATGATAAAGAATAATTCAACAAAATTAACAAAACGTTCATATCCTCCACAACCGGAAAAACATTAAGCACAATTGCACAAAGAAATGAATTACTCCCGACAACGGTGACCCAAAATTCACCGCAATTTTAAAACAGCTCTTCATTTTTAAAATCTGCCGTAACAATCAGCATGATATCCAAGTGAAACGAGCAAAAAGGATAAAAGTAAAGCCTCCCGTGAGATGCATTACAACAGGAAAACCGGTACAAATCTTACCCAAGATGGACATAGAAACCGTTTTACCTAAAAACACGTAAACACTCCCGTACGCTTCTTACCGAAAAAACGATCTTTTGTGGCTGTTTTCGGTGAAAGGCAGTCGGGTATGTTTAGAGGTGACACAAAGAGGGGAATAAGAGACAACGTGACAAGTGAAACGGAATAGGAGTAGTATATTTAGGATAGAGACATAAATATTAAATTTGTTCACATAGATGTCACATAAAAACAAACAAATAAAAACAATAATAATTATTTTAAAAGAAATTGATTAAAATTTTCTAATTGAGCAATAGTGATATTCAAACCTAGAGTGTTTTCAGAAAAATATATGACAGGAGAAAAAGGGACACAGCTCCATAATGACATATTACATAATAACAAGATTATAATTTTTGAGGAATATTTTGATACAAGAAGTACATATTATATTAATATTCACCAAGTACTTTCTATTGTCAATATTAAAAGTTTTATGAAGATACACTTTATGTAACATGAATTGAAAGCAACGGCGATGATTTCAAAAATGTTTTTGTTGAACCCTACGGCACTTTGGATAACGATATTACTTTTTCTTGTTCCAAACTAGTGTTCCTGAGCAATGTCTCTGAATCTTCGCAAAAACAATCTGCCGTTGACGTTTATTGTTTCGTGCTCGGAGGAACGTCCGCCATGATTTATATTTTACGACGAAATTGCGATTGTGCAGCTGGAATTCACTATACAAGACGCCAGTCGAGATGTATTCCGACGATGCGTTCCGACGAAGTATTGCTCAGAAATTAGAATGTAACTATAGTGTTGTAGACACTCTGACAGGTTGTAATTTATTTGCGAGATGTTATGACAAATAATCTCGTTCCTCAACTTCATCTAGCAGAACTTAGTTTGGTATATGAAGTGCTATTTCGTGTACTGTTTATTCAACCTCATTTGATATCCTCTTCTTTGTCGTGGTTATAAGTTTCGTTAGTCGATTGTTGTGATTAAAATAATAAAGCAAGGTTAGGTACATTGGCCTCAAGAATAGAGTTATCTTCCTAAGTTATAGATTTGCTCTGATGGTTAGGACCCGATTTGCTGGCTGCGTTTCGCGTTATGCTTATAGTTCCCTGAATATTTCGATGTCACTCAAAATTGTGCTATGGGCCATAGTCATCGATCTTGCAGGCTTAGTGTTATAATTATGTAAACCCATTTCTTTGCAAACTACCCACTACTAAACAAAACTTCCGTTGGCTGTTAAAGAATGTTGTTAACATTACCTTTTCATTTTACGACATTTCTTAAGTTAAAATAGAGCTTCGTAAAAAAGATGATTATGAACGAAAATTTATTTGGGCACAAAGAAAACATTACCTTAGTAAGAAGCTATTATGTTTCGGTTTACTATACCGAAGGTTTAAATATATGACAGTACTTTTACAAGAAGTTATCTGAGAATATCATAATTTTAGGAAAAACCGCAGAGATATTTTTCGCATCACATTGTGTAATCTTGAATCGTAAATTTTATAACTGCGATTATATGGATGAAGGGAATTTTTACAAGAATTTCGTTCAATATGTCTTCAAGATAATCTTTTACATATTTGCGGAAATACGTCGTTATACCGTTATCTGTAAAATTTCGCAATATGATGTATTCAGGCATGTATGTGTGAATGTTGTTTATAGTATTGTAGCTGACCCGGCAAAAGTTGTGTGCCTTATAAAAATGATTAAAATACTGAAATGGCCATTAAAAAATAGGGGTTGGTGATAAAAAAGTAAAAATGTAGGGTTGTATGAATTTTTAATGCCACATTATAAAAAAATAAAAAAAACATTTTCGTCAAAAAATGTAAAAATTTTTTTTAAGGGTGAACAACCCTTATCACTTAAACGTATGAAAAATAAATGTTGGCTTATTCTCAGACCTGATATACTGAACACGCATATAAAATTTGGTAAAAATCGGTAAAGCCATTTCGGACGAGTACGGTACATAACATTGTGACATGGAAATTTTATATATAAAATGTCTCATTTTTAACAATTTTCAAAACTTTGACCAAATCAAGTTGCGGCAAATGAACATCCAGTCCACCTGATGGGAAGTGACCGGCCATGGACGACTATAATCAATCTGAGATAAAATTAGAGTCCTAACTAATGTCGACCACAGATGCCGACTCCCACCATCACTTGTAGACTAAGTCAGTCTCCCTTGCCACACCCTCCAAACCAAAATACAACAGCGCTTAACATTTTTGCTATTTAACAGAAATAGGCTGAATTCTTGAATAAATCAGTACCAACAGAGGTCCACAATAATAAACTGCTCACGTTACGAGTACACTCGTACTTCCGCAATTCCATTTACCTTCGCTTCGTATAACGAAAGAGCAGAGACAAATGTCTTCGTGCGAAAAAGTAACGAGCTGACAACTTTTCGTGTCCCAGAGACTACATTTTAATATCTGAGCAATAACTTTTCGGTTGAACGCATTTTTATATTGTTTATTTTTTTAGTCTTGTTCTCTATACAAATAAATAAAATTGCGGTGTCGTGTAATGTTCAACATTAAAAGACACCACAATTTTACTAACAGATTTTAACTGGATGTATATTTTACTTAAAATATTTACGGTACCCATTAGAAAGTGGTAGAACCCGTTGTAGTTCGATTCCGGCGGTACCACCCGCCACACTTACTTCTGCTTAATAACAGCAGTGATAAGCGCTACTGTCTTCTGGTTTGAAGGGTGTTGTAAGGGAGATAAACTTATCGAGGCATTCCAACTTAGTCCTCAGGCGTAGCACCGCGTCTGTGGTCGATTTCAGTTGGGATTCTGGTCTTATCTAGGGTGGATCACAAATGTACTTGAGCGGCAGTTGCAACTTACCACCAGGTAGACTGCATGCTCGTTTGTTACTCCATCATAAAAAACAAAATTATCGTCGCAATTTGACTCCTATTTTGCAAAGGGCTTATCCTAAGTTACATATATGTAGGTATCTACAGCTAGAATCTTTTTCCCATTACGCGGGTTACAGTTCGGGGATGATGTTGCAGCAGAATCTGGTCACCACTTACATATTGTTTTCGAAAGTGTCCCCTTCGAAACCAAAAACAGAAAAAGTATATGTATAGAAATATTCACTGGTACAAATTTAATAAATTTCTATAAAAAACCAAGCGAACATTTCGAATAGAAATTATTATTTTTTTAAAGGCCGCATTGTTGTTGAAGTTACAAAATGGAGCCGCTTCGAATCATTTTTAATTAAAATTGCGTTGTTGTGCTACGTTTGTTTATGAATTGTAAATGAACGGAGTAGATTAAATAGAATTCTAGTTAAAAGAGTTTCATTTCATGTTTTTTAATAATACAATACAGTTCTACTCCGTTACACGAAATTCCATGAAAACTAACATTCAGAGAATATAAAGCCTTTAACATAATATTTTTAACATGCAAAAAATGCCAAAAACAAAAGAAGTTAAACCAACTTTATCTCGTAGGTTCTGTCAAATATTTACGACAAAATTATTACTGTTAAATACTTTTAAAATAATTATCAGTAACTTTATATTAGATACCAAACGGTTGTAAGTTTTACAATAAAATTGATATATATCTATAACAATAATTATAAAGACACAGAGGGTTCTACCACCTTTAAGTAATATAGAATTAACGGACACGACCACTGCATCCCGGGGATATCTGGAATCAACCCTACATAGGATTATAATTTTACCTGAAGACGGGCACATATTCTTTGCCTACTCCTAATAGTAATATACTACTAATACTCCCATTAAATTAGTACGCCCCATATAAATGTGTCACTCTTAACACACCTGAACACAGCGACGCTTAACATTGCTGTTATAAGAAAAAGGTGCGTTTGTGGTGCCTGAGGGGACAAACCACGTAGGTTTCTGCTACCTTCAAAAATTTTGCGATAACCTGTCCACCCTTGTATGTCAGGCAATTATTCTACACGAGTACAAAGTGTGTATAGCCAAGCGACGTAATCGGTTTATAGGCTACAAGCAGTGTGCTATACGATATTAGCAATTCCCCCGCCAGCAATTACAGCGCGTTATCGAATTGACACCGTTATTATGGGCGTAATTGTCGCGGAGTGCCGACCTCCGGGGAGGGGCGACATACACGGTGATAATGGGAATTTGATTATAGATTGCACTTCATCATTATTGTTAGGCACTAGCTGTTGCCCGCGACTTCGCATGCGTGGACTGTCATCGTATAATACAAAAGATCGAGCCCTATTTTTACCAATTAGGGGTTGGTGATCCAAAAATGTTGAAACAGGTATTTAATTACTATGAACCAAAAAGTAAGATACACATTTTTGTAGTGTTCGTTTAAAAATACCAGATTTTCAATTATACATTAATCAGTATTCAAAACCCGTATTGAACCAGTTGAATAAAATTCACGGTTCTAGCTTCATTAACTTTTGGACTAAAAAGCCAAAGTAGAAGACATTTTTAAAAAAAGGAATCGTGCCCAGAATTGGGCATTAATAGTTCTATAATGAATTGTCAAACCAAAATATGTATCAAATTTAGGTCCAATTCATTTGGAATGGGATAGAAAATTTAATCAATGTAAAAATAAATACAATTTCAAATTTAACTATTACCAAGTCAATAACAGACACAGTAAGTGTATCTTTTCCACATAGGGTGCAATTATAAAAAATGAAATATATATTTATTGCTTTAAAAGTAGTACATTGTTTTACAATATTATTGAGTACTGCCTTTTAAGTATGTTAGTACTTGTAGTAGAGAGCCCCATAAATTGCTTTAAAGAATCATTAGAATAACACACATTTTATCTCTTAATCAAAAATAATATAAAACACGGTTTAATGGAGATTTATTTTAATATTACCTCATAATCATTTAACGCACCCGAGTCTGAAATGCGTCCAGGCGTGAACTCAACTCATTTTCATAACAAAATAATTAATCCGCCGCGGCGCCGGTGCGTCAATACCAATTAACCATTTAACCGTAAAACCACACATTACGTCATCAATTATGCTCTTTCATTAACCTTACTACAATTTATTTATATCATTTACATTGCCCGTTGTTTCAAAAATATGCGTCTTAAAAAAATAATCAAGTTCTCCTTTGGCTTTCAGCAAAGGGAGATCACCCACCGGGCTAGGTGACCATGCCCTGGGAGCCGCCGTGCTCCAACAATTTATGTACAGAGCTTGTAAACATACAGGATTCCAAGAAATCTTCGATTGCGTGATTCAGCATAGAGTGGCGCCATCTCTTGATGGCTTGTGGAAAGTCGCCACAACTTGATAAAGTAAAGTTCAATTTTCCTTTGTTATTTGGAAATGTGGCTATGTGATATGATATTGGTCATTGGTCGGCCGCGCAAAAGGATCTAACGTCGAATCCCAGTCAGGCAGATATACCTATAAATTATACGATTGTGTATGAATTGTGAGTTAGCTTTTTGAATAATTATCTGTTATTTGATATAATTGCTGCAACAAGATATAAACGTATCCTGGATAACATAAAAAGTTTCTTATAATCAATAGATAAATTCTTTATTTAAAGCTTTCAAACTGAAATACAGCTTAGCGTTCTAAGCATAATTCTAAACATTTACATCTGTAAGCACAAACGATGCAAATCACAAAAACAATATACTAGAATAATGAGCCTTTAATAGGGATTATATTACATCCCCCTTTATGTACATAGCTCTATTAACATAAGCCCGGCTGTACATATAGCGGATTTGGTGAGCAGGACCGCAATCAATAAAGCTATAGCAGTGTAGCCGACGTAATCGCTACTTAGTCCACAATGTAACCTCATTAAACGGGAATACCAAAGGGCACTTTCAATTTACGCGCACAAGGACCAGTGGTGGTCCACAGCAACACTAGAAATAGTCTACGATGTTTTAAATGCATTGTTAGGTCTGGATTTGACGAAATAGGCAGAAATTCTCTCATCTTATTTTAGAGGCAGACTGTTTTATAGTAAAAGTTTCTTATTTTATGCCGACTTAGTGGTTCATGCATGATATGAAAACAATGTGTTAATTTCGATTTGAGTCGGATTGATGTCGCACGACACTAGGAAGGTTGTCGTACTATACATTGACGGTTATGTTTTTTTCATACAAAATGACACGATACGACAATGTGTGGGACAAATCCGTCGTAGGTCTAATAACAAGACGACAGTATTGCGCTTGTAACACACGATTTATATATAAAAAAATCAATAAACGACAACAACGACAACCGACCGGATTTTTGCGTTAGCTGTCCGACTTAAATGGCCTAATTTGAAAGCACCCTAAGCAACGCTATTAATATGGGCGAAATTCGTTACATTACAACTTTTGAGCCACCGTGAAATGAGCTTAAAACAATTAAGGTAAAGCCAAGCGTTACAAAACATTGTAATTGAAAGAAAGTTTAAATTCGTGTTGCCGTAAAGGCTCACCGCGGCCGAATACTTTGTACGAAATAATTGTCTCATTACAGAAACAACGTTACATTAGAGAACGCTTCTAAGCAGATTAAGCCGCCGGCTCCAAGTTCGTAGGCAACTTTTTTTTCACCGGCGAGAGAAGAATCTTAATGAGTCTGTGAAACTTTTAATTAATTCAACGCGTTAAAGATGGGTACTTTAAACATTTTGACGAGAAAAATCACGGTGGGGAATTTTTATTCGTATAACAGTATAATTTGTAATGAACTGTAGTAGCGCGTCCTTCTAGCTTTTTTGTAAAAACAAATCGCTTTCTACTCTCACAGCCTATAATTAGGATTTCCTGTGCCGAGAATGGACACACGTGGAGACACACATACACAAGCACATAAACATACATACTCAGTACAAAAATCTCAATTCATCATAAAATAGCTGGGTTAATCCAGAACTCACTGCTTATCAGGCCGGCACGGTCACCGCTGTCGCGCGGGTCATCAACAACATATGTACGTACATGTACTATATCAAAAACTACTATATTTGCTGTTTCCCTATGAAAAAAAGACTTTTTCTTGTTTACGTTCAAGTAAGTGGTTGAAGTCCAACCTCAAATGATGATAATTCATTAACTAAATTATTAATTATGAATTTAAATATATTTTCGGTGTTTGTATCTTTATTTAAACATAGTCCTTACCACTAACACGACAAGGAATCTTAATGTGAGTGTAGACACCGCTCTGTCATACATTAATCATTACTGTGTTGAAAAAGATAAAATCTACGTAGGTACACATTTTTTTATATATGATGGAGTAGCAAACGTGCATGCAGTCCACCTGATGGTAAGTGGCAACTGCCACCCATAGACATTTGTGATCCATCCCAGATAAGAGGAGAATCCCAACTGAAGTCGACCACAGACGCGTTGCTACACCTGAGGACTAAGGTGGAATGCCTCGTTAAGTTTATCTCCCCTACCACACCCTTCAAACCAGAACACAGCAGCGCTCAACACTGATGTTATTAGGCAGAAATAAGTGTGGCGTTGGCGCCGCCGGAGTCGAACTATAAAGGGTTCTACCACCTTTAATCACACATCTTAACTATCCTGCATTAAACAAAAATTATATGATAATCCTTATCAATCATCACTGCGTTTATTTGAAAGCTGATCCTTAATAAGTATTATGCGAATTATGTTTAATGTTACCTACAAATGTGCTGGTCAAAATCCATTCCTGGAATAGCAGATATAGAGACAAAGCTCTATACTTACACAATAAGTTAATTTAGAGTATTTAGGAGCTTATCGAATAATTCCCATTGTGACCCGACAGTTAATCTCTAAATGCTGTAATATTTAACATTATCCTATTTATTAGATCGTGTACTAAATTATATTAGAATGTGTATTTATATAATTATTCTGGTGGATGGATGTACATGCCGGCTTACATACGTATATATGACGCGATCTTAGTCTTCATGAGTGGTAACAAATCTATATTGGATCCTTGGTCTACGAGTATAACGAGTATATGAAGTTGGTTACAGATGTCCATGGGCTACAGTTACTACCTTCAGGTAGATTTATAAAAAAAACCTTTAAAATTTATCCTTATTTTATATTATGACGACAAACCATGTCATTATACGTGTATAATAATATATATTATCATTTTATTTATATATACTAAACGTTTAAATCCATTTTCGACACTCGAATGAATAGATAAAGCAATAAATCATAAATAAACGAGTTAATATGAAAACAATAACATTTCCAGCAAACACAAATCACACGACAAATATTGTCTGCAAAAGCAATGGAGTTCCAACAAAAAAAATCCTTTTCTTCGTGAGATCAAAGAGAGAATTACTTTGATGTTCCATTACATATGCAGGTAGCGCTGGAGTGCCAGCTCTGTGTGCCGAGATTTGGATGACAAATATTGTAGATTAATAACGATTGATACAATTGGCTCCATCAATGCAGCAACATCAAAGGGTGGTTCGCATCAATAGGCTCTATTGACAAAGCCTTCCAATACAATGTAAATATATTAATTTGGAACTCGCGCTCGCATGTGGCCCCTATGATACTCTTCCACCACGAGGCAAATAGCAGCCTATGTTACTAACATGTAAATTAAAACATAATTTAAATTATTTCTTTTAATACTTTATTTTATGATTTATTATCGTAAAAATAATCGTATCAAATACATAGTACAACATGGTATTTAAAAAATAATAAATATATGCTCTTTATTTATCAAATATTACAATTTGTGTAAAACGCTTTACATTAATTGTGTAAAATGTTAAGGAATTTTGAAATCGTTTTAGAAACCTAATATAAAAAAAAACAATCTGGTGTTCCGAGATTTTCTAGCAAACTCATTAATAAAATTATATACACATAGGTGTTCGTAATAATTCACAATAAAAAAATAAATAATTGTATCTATTTTTATTTCGCATCGAACATCGCATATCCATCTCAACCCTAAACATCATTTTTACGTTACATACTGCGAAGTAACCTTTGTTTACAGACAAATATTTTCATTGTCGGAGAGTAAAAACGAGAAGCGATAAAGCCGCCTCCCCGCGCCGCGTGCTACCCAACAAGAACTTGGAACTTCCAAGTCAAACTGTAACTCAAACTGAACTCCCAATAACTGAAGATTGTTGGAAAGACAAAGAAGGGGAGAAGCAATTAATAAGCCAATATGTATCTATTGAATTAATGTAAAGCGGGCCGGAAGCTCCGCGCCGTAGCTAATTAATTGTAGGCGCCCGATCGGCTTAAAGCGCTTCAAGCTCCCACTCGAACGTTCATACGCTAATAACAACTAAATTAGCGTGTAACATGTTTATTAAAACTACACTGTTTCCTTAAATAACCTATTACTGCAAAAAAGTATGAACTAAAAATGCACTAAAGATTTTTTATATACTTAAAATTCGACTCTGTAGGCTATGCACACTACCGTAACACCTATGATTGCCTGATAACTGTGTTAAGTGCTGCTATGTTCTGCTTGCAGTGATAGCTTATTAAATGAACCACGGTCTCTCAGTCGAAGGGTTCGAGGTTCAAACCCCAGGCACGTCTGATTTTTCGATGTTAAGTACGTATTATAAATTAATAACCACTTGCTATAACGGTGAAGGAAAACATTGTGAGAAAACGTGCACACTTGAGAGTTCTTTAAAACAAAAGTTTTCAAAAAGTGTGTGAAGTCCACCAATACGCACTCGGCCAGCGCGGTGGACTATGGCCTAACCTCTCTCACTCTGAGAGGAGACGCGTACCCAGCAGTAATGGGTTGACAACGATGTTCTGATTGGGTGTGGTAAGGCAGAGATACGTATCAAATGCGTTCCAATTTAGTCCTCAAGGGTAATAACGAATCTGTGGCCCTTACCTACCGTAGATAAGAATTTAATCTTATATGAGGTTGATTACAGATGACGATACATCAGGTTAACTGCATGCTCATTTCACTTCCATATTATAAAAAAAAATCTATCAATGAGGCATGCCAGCCTCCAGATGGTAAGTGGCGCAACCAGCTACCGATATTTTTTTAAAAACAAGTAAATCACGAAGATTTAGTAATTTAAGTTCTAATAGTATTAAAAAATATAAAACAACTTAGAATGATGGGCACAAGTAACACAATTGCCAAAACAAAGGCATACATTTTCCACTTTTGTAAGGCAATATCATGACTAAGGCTCCTAAAGTAGGTACATATTCAGGTAGTTACTAAGAATTCTTAAGGACAATGTCAATGGTATCTATTCAAAAAATAATAATATAGTATAAGTATAGCAATTATTTATGATGTCAAACCCATTAATAACAGTTAAAGCTACAGATAATGAGGATTTATAAAACCGAGTGGTTTTATTACCTTTAATTTAAAAAAAAAACGCCAGCCAACATGGTGCAGAAATATCTTTGCTTTTAAAATTAATTTTAAAATATAAAATTGAGGTTCAATTTAACGAGAACGTAAGATTTTTACGGATTTCCATTTATTTTCACTCTGATTTTATTCAATTTTAAACATTCCACGGGTTTGGTTTGCGGTAAAAATAGTGCCAGGGATGCGGATGACGCGTAAGTTTAATAAATACAGTTTTTAAAGAAACATTATTGTATAAAACATCAAGTATGTTTTTTTTATCTATCCTACTTTTTAAGGTGGTAGAACCCTTTGTAGTTCGCCTCCGGCGGCACCACCGCCACACTTATTTCTGCCTAATAACAGCAGTGTT
>DWRA01001465.1:0-16976 GCA_018250295.1 Spathilepia clonius
TCGTTAAGTTTATCTCCCTGACCACACCCTTCAAACCAGAACACAGCAGCGCTTAACACTGCTGTTATTAGGCAGAATTAGATGTGGCGGCGGTGCCGCCGGAGTCGAACCACAATGGATTCTACCACCTTTACAGGTGCTGTAACATAGTTCTCAGAGGTAGCAACGCATCTGTGGTTGACTTCAATTAGTACTATAAATTTGTTTGGGGTCAATTACTGATGTTGATGAAAGGCAGCGACGACTTGCCATGAAAAGAACTACATGTTCGTTAGCTAATTATGCAATAAAAAAATATGAAACCGACAAACATTTATCATTATTTGCTCAATTCAAGTCATTCAAGCTACCGAAAAACGTACAACCGTTACAAATCTTAAAACACCATAATATACACCTCAACAATCTCTCGCCACGCCCGCCACTTATTTTTTCTCGCGAGCTCTGAATAAGAAATATGAAACAAGTTTCAACATAAAACACAACTCGCCTGAAAGCTGTTCCTTACAAAAACAATAATTCACTTACGAGTGGCGCTTATATATTTCATCGTATTAGCGTTATAGTTTTAAAAATCCACTTCTGATAAAAAGATCCGCTTTTCGCAAAGGAGTGTATAGACCACCTTACAGTAAGTGGCCAGTACCGCCCAAAGAGATCTGCACAAACCGCAGATAGGAAAATCCCACCTGAGATCGCCCACAGATGCGTGACCTACTCCTAAGGCCTAAGTTGGAACGTTTCGCATAAGTATGTCTTCTTTACCATACCCTTCAAACAGCAGCGCTTAACAATTTTATTATAAGGTAGAAATAGGTGTGCTGGTAGTGCCGCCGAAGTCAACCAACAAAAAGTTTTCAATAGAAATAAATAAAATAGGAGCAACTAACAACTCCAAGTATGTATTCCCAATCATTTAACAACGTGTCAGCAGAGCCGTATTACTATTAGTCGAATGGAATCGCTCGAAACAACTCGAGATCTCGAGTGCAATTTAAAACAAAGTTCCGAACGGAACGTTACGAGCTTCTTAATTGAAATAGTTCACTTTTTCAAGCTTGAAATTTCTTTTAGAATGTTTTTCAACGCTCTGCGGGCTATCGCCTGGCTTGAAATCTGGAAAGATTTTGTTCAAACTTGAGTGGCATTTCAAATAAAATCTTAAAATTTTCTGTATATTATAATAGGCATATTATTATATTCTGTTTGTGTAAATATTTTTCTACTCATTCTAACGTAATATTTTATGATACTTAACCAAACAGTAATCCTGTATAGAGTAAAGTTACTAGAATCATTAGTAATTGGATTCTGGAGACACAACTACTATAATTATTTCTACCAAATATCATCAGTGTTAAGCTATGCCGTTGCTACATTTATTTCGTGTAATTTAGCTAGTATCAATAAACCTTCCACGTAATTTCAATACCCACTTACATATGGGTGACATATTTTTAAACCAAAGACAGTTCCTGCGCCCTTTTAAATAATTCTTGAAGTAGGATCGTCTTCTTCATACATGTTTAATGTGGTGTTATTTATGTCCTAGAGCCCGAACCACCGGCTTTATTCTCTGAAACTTCGGGAAAGAAAAATGAAACAAGTTTTCGCATAAATAAAACTTTTACCTCCAACGCTGCTGTGATGACGCGTAAACATTTCGTGCATTACTCTCACGGCGTCCATTTTGTTTTTCTATTTCGCACTCAAAATGGCGGACCATTAGCAGGATGTAAGAAAATGAGTTTTAATATTGTGGGGTAAAGTTTTTCGATACATCTTATTAAATTGCTTCTCTTCGAGTGTATTTTGTCTATATTTTACATTGTTGGTACGGTGAAAAGATTTAAGGCTGTGTCGTAACAATATATGCAATGCAGTGATATGAAATAATAAAGATTATAAATCCATTATTAATTTTTCTGTTCCGCCACTATTTCCCTAGACAAACTTTTATGAGATTTAAGAAGTACATACATTTGTGAAGCGTCTTGCATAAAATCGGGTGCTCCGCTACTCTTAAGATTTCGTTGATAAACTTCGATGCTATTTCAAATTTTGAGTAGATAACATAAGTATTAAAAAGCCTTAAAAAATTTATTTGACGGAAAAAAATATTGTATTTACTTTCCAATAAATAATAACGTTAAAACTTGATACCACAGCTACATTTAAACATTAGCATATTTGGATAGACAGAGTGTCATAAAGAATACAGAAATCTGTCGAAAAATATAATGTTAAGTAAAAAAAATGTTAATAAGTAAAATCGCTAAAAGTTTCAGAGGGTGACCTCGGGCAGCGAGTGACTAATAAAAGTTTGTTCATTAGAGCGCCGCTGCCTGCCGACTTTTAATTTGGTTTTTGCTTAATTTTGGCCTAGAAAATTTTCATTTTGTCCGATACATAATTTTGGTGCTTTTAAAAAATAAATAAAAGTGCAATGCATTACCACCTTTCATTTATTTTAATATATAAAGAAATTGAAGAATTCGATTGTTATCTATTTTCTGCCTTAAACATGCGTATACTATACGTCACTATTCGTTGTCCGACACGCAGTGTTCCAAGTTTGATCTTTTGCCAAGCATCTAAATTATGTTATAAGATAGAACATGTGCAAAATTTTGCATGGATATCTATAACCAACTCCATATAGAAGAACGGCTCTACCCAAAACGGATCACAGATAGGCTACTATTCTTGAGGAGTAAACCAGTCGCCAAGTCAAACGGCATCCACACCCTTAAACCAAAATGCAAGAACCGCTCGCTAAAAATTAATATACCGGTAATTCCTCCACATTCAAACCACACGCTCGACTGTCATTCTATCGACTGTCAAAGCCTTTTAGGCTTCATATATATTTTTTAAATCTTTTAAATTAGTTTTCGTTAGATGATTAAGCCTTAATTCGCAGATAATATCAATAAATTAGCCGTGTATGGTATTTGATCCTTAGATCTCCAGCACGAGAAGCCAATTACAGTCACTTGGTTGCACTCCTCTACTGCTCACACAGCCTTAAACAAGAATTCATAAACAAACGCTTCATGAATGCACTGGAGTTAAATAATTTAATTTAAGCAGTTATCTCAAAACATTTCGGCATATTCCCCATATCTCATCAGCGTGGAGCTGGAGTGAGGTAAGTGGATTCAACAAACTTCGTGCACTCAGAGCTTCTAACTTATAATTACTGCTACGGAAATAGTTTAAACATCTTAGTTAATATGTAGAGTATTAATTAACATTCATAAATGTTCCACATCTCCACGTTGGACCTGCTTTTAGTAGTGTATTCAATTTCCGTTAAACAACTAGGTTAAGTAAGAGCAAATTGATTTATAATAAGTTGACCACAAGTATATTGCTTGAATGAGAGGGTCCAAAAGTACAAAATGTTGCATAGAAATCTTAACAACAGAAGTAACCACTAAGAACGGATTTTCGAAAATTCATTTTCTGAGGATATTATCTTAACAAATAAATTGTTTAAGGGACATCTAAGGGAATTTGCTAATAATAACCATAATTCTCATTGCGATCAATTCTTTATTGCGACGAAATCGAGAAGAATAAGTAAATTTCACAGAATAAAAAGTATTCAATTAATAAGTGTTTCTACAAGGTAAGTTCGTGAAAAAACTAGAAAACTATAAATTATAGAGAATTTTGCTGCTGAATCATGATATTATTTAATATTTATAATACCAAATGAAGTGATAAATCCGTACTGTCAAATAATTGATTGGGTACTTAAATAAAGTAATTCATTGCAGTATTTTATTTTATATTTTTGATGATTTTTAACAACCAATTTCTCTACCTTTCATGGTTCGGGATTTCCAACAACTGACTCGTACCTACATCACCTAACAGGCGTCTTGCGTACGGAAATGATATTATTTGAAATTTCTTTTAGGCTATCAAAATATCTTTGAACGTTCTTGAAAACGCGAAATTATACGAAACTTACACAACCGGCGCAAATGAACCGCGTGTGTATAAAGCGGCTGCGAGGATTGCCAATTTCCTCGCGACCACCTGCCACGTTCACACGCTATTTGATATGCTCGAACGTCGCAAATTATGTTTCAGACGCTTCTTGCATTGACATGTCTTGGATTGGAACTTGGATACTTTTGAGATGTGCGGTGTGATGACTAGCAGGTTGGTACGTCTGTTACAAAGGTAAGGAGATAAGGTCTCCACGATGCTGGATAATTATGAATGCTAGGCAACTAAAAAGTAGCAGAACATTGATTCCACCTACGTCAGCACCATTCCATCTTTCTATAGCAGTACACAACTATAATTTCAAGTGTTAGGTAGACATATTTTGTGAGGAATTCCACGTTAGTCCTCATTAGCAACAATGAATCTCTGGCCAATTTCAAGTTGGATTTATATTAATTATGAAATTTAATACAGATGTCCTGGATAGTGATCATTCAGTATCAGATTAATAATATAATACCAAAAATAACGTAATAAAGACCAAACATAAATCTGATCAGCTATTTCCAAGGTATAGTACCATGTAATTAAGTTTACGTGATATATATTATATCAACATTTCAGTTTTATCTATTTAACAAAATTTACAAAGAAAAATTAGTTACAATTTCTTGAAAGTTTCCAATATAAAGCACGTATTCTAAAGTGGGTATAACTATTTATCATCGTAAACGTCCGTAGAGATCGCATCGTCCTCAACGTCGTTCAACTTTTCCTATCCACATGAAATATTATCTCAAATATTAACCCTGCTTGGCCTTCACTTGTTCTTTAAGTCCAACTCTTTGTAATTCTACTGCTTAGGTAGCTATATCATACGTTCTCTTTTCTTATAAAGAGAACCACGTCTGCATTCTGAATTGAACCTCACGTAGACTTCAACTCAATCTTCAAGAGAATAGAAAGTTGTCTGTGGTCTTTGGGTACAGTTATGTTCTATTTATTGTAAGTTTGTTTATAGGTTTGAAAGTCTCGTAAGAATAGTATATTCGCGATTTTAGGGAACTATAGGTAAATTTCATTGCCCCAATTTCTTTAGCTAAATTCAATTTAAGTCCTTAGCCAATAGTAGACTTTTATTAAAATCAATATCGATCATGTCTAACGTCCTTATTGTTTCTGCTTTCTGTCTATTTTCTAGAAACTCGGCACCTGTATAACCGCACCCTATCATTTCTTGTTGGGTCTTCTTAGCCTTGGCATTGACAAGAAGGTTAATGGTGCAAAGCTTACTCAGCGACTACAGACCTGTCAAGACAAAAGAAAATTAATCGCAATTTCTGTTGTTTCGTAGTTTTTCGTGTCTCCGATGAAAAGATGGAAAGTAGCCTTTCTGATGTAAATGTGACTTCGTGACTGATCGTCTTGCTTATCCGGCGTCTACTTTTGCGGGTAAAATCGTAAGTATTTTTTGACGTTCTACATTAATAATTTTAGAAGTAAGAACTAAAATTTACTTACAACCACCGTTGAAAATCAAACCTTTCTTAACGACTGCCTATATTCAAATTCTTGATAAAATATTTGTCATAGCTTTATTTTTAAAAGTTGCAGCAATAAATTGAAGACTGTACCCGTTTTCAACATATTTCCGCTTTTTAGTTCCACAGCTACACCTGAGAACTCATGTTATAGAGTAGCTGGAACTGCCTACCGGAGGAAGCCTGGAGCATACTTCATCACGCTAACCCCATCATGTTAGTGGTCATAATGTGTTAAATGTTTTCAAACCGCCAGTGCCACTAGTATCCTATTATCATTTATAAATTGATCATGTATCTTTTACAATGTAAGTAATTCTAAATCGAAACTAATCCAACATGACGGAAGCGAGTAAACATTGCAGGCGTCAGTTCCGGTCGCGTTCGCAACTTGGCGTTTAACTGAATTAAAAGCTTCACTGCGAGTTGTCTTACTAACGAATCTACACGAAACAGTGGTCTTATTACGTATCTTGATAGAATTTCCGCTTTTATTATCGCTTTTCCCAATGCCCAGTTTTGTTATACCGATGTTTAGCGTTGGGATATAGAGTGGTTGATTTCTGGCGTACTAGTGGTCTTCAATCAATAAAAACTATAAAATAACATTATACGCATATAATTAATTATTATAATCGTCAACATAATTAAAGTTTCGGTAGCCCTAACTTTAATCTTACACAAAAAGAAGTAAGATTTACACCTGAAATAAGCATTTTTTTTAATGTTGGAGTAATAGCAAGATTCGTATCACAAATAAAATACTCAGTAGATATTACTTTTTCCTATCAAAACTCTCACTGACAACGCGTAAAATCATTTAAAAATATTATAACACCAAAGTTCCTTATATATTACAGTTGCGCGCTAAGAATGGATTTTTGCAAATGTATTCCATACGGTTGCTAAAGACAAAGGAATGTCCAATAAAATATAATCAAATTTGATCTAAGTCTTTGGTGTAGTTAAAATAAAATCTCCCGCAAACTTCAGCCAATACTGAAATGCTTATAGGTGCGCATGATATCTGAGTTTATTCTGATTAATACATAAAATCATTTATACATAAAAAATAATTCAAAATACATCTTGGGGCATCCGCCATATTGAATTCATAATGACGTCACTAAGCTAATCATGCATTGTTATCCAAACCAATCGTGTACGCAATTTCAGCTCAAACGCTTGAGATTAACTGGTTTGGAAAGTCTATTGCAAGATTAGACCCCACATGCATACATGCATACATACATTGAAAGTTAAATGGAAGCCTTTAAAAACGATACGTAATACAAAACACCGGCTCGAAGCGACAAGCCTATTCGCGAAGTTGCTCCACATTCCTCTCAAACTCCGTTCTGCGATACAAACATCTCACACAACGGCTTTTAATCATCGCCATTCTTGCGATCTCTGTTTAAAGAGCTTAATGATTGTGTTTAACAATAAGCAAAAGTAAATTAAGAAATTTATGACTTTGAGATACATTTCTGAAGCGACGGTTATACTTTTCTTAACTTTACCGTCAAGAAATCTGGAAGTAAAGCTTTCTAAAACACGTGATGGTAAGCAAGTATTGCCACCAATGGATATTTGATATCAATCCCAGATAGGATTAGATTCTTATCTGAGGTCGATCACAGATGCATTCGACGTATTATTTTATATTATGTTATATTTTACCGCACACCTATTTCTACTGAATAACAGCAACGTTAAAAGCTGCTTTGTTCGCATTTGAAGTGTCTGGCGAGGGCGACCTACACATCCGAGGCGGTCCAACTTAGTGCTCAGGGGTAGCATCGCATCCAAGACCAACCTCAAACAGGTCTCTAGTCTTATAGTACGTTGATTACAGATGTTTAAAAGCGTCGGTGACCACTTATTATCTGGTTTACTGTTTAGTCAACTTCTCTACCAAAAGGAAATGAAAAGGTCGAGGTCAGAATAAAAAATAACGTACATTCAAGTACAATTTTTTAGAAATCTAAGTGTACACTTTAACAAGGTCCATCTAACAGCAATATACCGTTAGTCACAATGATAAGCAAAACAAGTACAAATAAAATGATTTCCATTTGATTCTGTTCAATTTCATTTCATTTGAAACATATTTGACTAACCATTTCTGCATCAAAACTACAACTGTTTGCGGCTAAAAAACGAAGATTTAAATCAAAATGGCTGACAACCGAACAGCGTTTTAACATTCAAATTTGAATATCGAAACGTTTCAACGAGTAACCAATCGAGAATTAATATCGTCACTCGGTCGATGTTTATTGGACGGAGAATTCGGATGAGCGCCCGCTGATCGGCCTTTGTCGAACGGTTTTGCGGCTATATAATAGTTTTACTGATTAAAAATAAAAAGAACTATATTTGTAAGTGCAATAATTTCTGAATAGTCCAAAAAATCCCTGGCATATAACATTCATTTAATAGTAGTAAATAAGATTCTAGATAAGTAGTGTTAGTTAAGATATTTACAACAACTGCACGCGTTATGATTCTGAACTGAGTAGATGATAAAATCAAGCATAGCATTAAAATATGTACCATATAAATCAACGATACAAAATTATTGAAATTGAACTATTTATTGGGGTATTAGGATGCCGCAACTAAAGAAATCGATAGACAAATATTTCTAAGCTGTATAACCAGCAAACCTAAAGAAAAATTGTAATTATATTAATCTAATATTGAACTGCGTAATTTCAACGTCCATCTGCTTTTTATTCTAAATACATTCTTTGGAAAGTCGCCCTAGAACGACTCGGTTGGAACTCATAACTTTGCTAACTGTTTCGTTTCATTATAAAAATTCGCTTAATGATTTCGTCATTACAAACGAAACGCAATTACCTCCACTCACAACTCTTCGGTAGTTCGCGAGTTGCGAATTCGTTGTAACTCAATGAGTGCTTAAGAATAAATACGGGCTTTGGAACGGACTTCATAAAGCAGTAGCTGTTAAAATATTTGCTTTACAAGATATGAACTCACTTCTTTGTCGATGTTTATTTTTACCAAACTAAGCATGGTCAAACCAGATGATTGTAGCCGTAATTTATTATGTTAAATATCGACGTATACTAGAACAAATAATTACGATGACCTTTAATATATTCGTTTTTGTTTTTATTTGGAAACCAGTGATTTATGATAATAATATAAATTTTAATATAAATTATAGATTATCCGATACACGGTGGTATTTAGACCATAATGAAAATTCAATAAATTTAAGATTCTTGTTAAAATACTGCTCTCGTAGATAAATTATTTCATTTAGCTTTTATTTGGTTTTGACTCGATAATAAGTTTTGTTAGTGGTCATAAAAACCGTTTGTACTGCAACTGCAGTGGCACTATGAACAATTTCTGTATTTAAACCAGCAATATCAAGAGCTGAAGATCCGAAGGGTGCGAGTAAAGCAGAAACACGCAAGGCATTACAAGTCTTTAACGATGTTAAGCAGTCTGATCGCCTTCAGGTAGCATTCCATCCCTATTTGAAGTTGATTTCAAACATCCGCCGACAACAGTAAATATGAAACAAACGTTGGGACTACGCTAGTTTTCTACCTCATAAAAATAAAGGATGCATTCAGAACTAACAAATCTTATTTTCTAACAACAAGGTAGAATAAGAGGACATTGTAAATAAGTATAAGACTTTGTTGTAACCTTATTCTAGCAAATAGAATTATGATTAACGTAGTTTAGAATTGACGCTACAACTTATTACAAAAGATGAATATACTTCGTACCAAACAACAATACATCTCTGAGAACAAATATTATTATGAAATATAACACAAGAAGTGACATCTGTCATGTCGACAACTTAGGACATTGCAACAAAAGTGACTCGGCAAAGAAAATGTTTCGTCCAGCGAGATATAAATGAGTTGCAAGACTTGTTAGTTGAGATAATGGCAGACTGCGCGGCCTCAAATATTTAATTATGGTGGCAGTGCCCCGAGCGTGGCGCTGACTCTGTTTCAGTTGTCGGCTGACTTGATCAAACTGTTAGAATTAGCTCTTTCGAGTTGTGGTGTGGTCTACTGGTTTTTACTATTACAATAATATCAGTTGTATGAAATGAAAGATGATATGATAATTATGGTTTCTCTTTTTAGGAAGTTGGACTTCAGCGTGCAGCCCATCTAATAGTAAATGGTGCTGCCTATGAGCATCTGTAACAAATCAAAGCGGCAATTTCTAAATGAGATTGAAGTTCTGCTTGAGGTCACAGATGCACCTATGAAGCCTAAGTTGGAACGATTTTATAAGATGTTTCTCCCTAAGAGTATTTTATGTGCTACCGTGTTCAATCATGAAGGGTATAATAAAGAGTAAAATTGCTCTTATAAGGCAGAAACAGGCGTGTCTACAGTATTCCCGGAGTTGAACCACAAAGGGTTTCCGTAGGTACATTAAAGCAGGGTAAATACTAAAGTAGCGAATACTATCCACAAAGGGAGCTTTTACTGACCCTCGATACTCCAGTGAGAGTTAAAACACCAAACTAGTTGTTATGCATCTATCGCCCGCGGCGCCACGCCACGCGTGTTGGCTTTCATAATAGTTTTAGAATAGGAAATAAGTACGTAATGGTTATTGTGTGAAATAGGTGTTTTCGACGTAAGCGTGCATATGTACTTACCTATTACATATGAGTTAAAATTACTGTAGGTAGAGGCGTTCCAAATTAGTTCACAAGGTTAACAAAGCGTTAAGACTTATAGAATTTTATTTATAGTTGAATATTGTTGGGTATATTGACGGCAATGACAACTTATTATCAAGTTAACTACAAGCTCACTTTCTACTGCAATGTATATTGTAATGCTGGAATGTAGGTGACTCCAGCATTTCAACTTAGTCCATAGGAGCTGCGACATCAGGTAGGATTGCTTTCCTATTCAGAAACAATTAACTTTTGTTCAAATTTCATTACATGAAAAATATTGACTGCCTACAAAATAGTTTTTTCTCATACTTTCATAAAAGACGAATTAAAAATGGCGGAACATTTTCGTAGTCTTTTATAATAACTTCGTAAAGTTGCATTGTAGTGCTTGGCGGAGGAAGCTACGCTGCAATGCTTCAATTAATCAATTATCTTGACGACGTCCAGCGAAGATATTGTTAACCAAACCAGGATGGAAGATCTACCCTCCTCCCACTTTAGACCTTAAAACGGGATTTCAAGGGGAAATCCACAACTACCTAGAGCTCAAAATAAATTGGACGATTAAAGTGCCGACTTTTGATTGTTTTAACAGGAACGTAGATAAAGTTTTTTATGACATTAAAATGAAAAGGATTTATAAAACGGGAATATCTTTAACATAATTGAATGGGACAATGGCTAATTAATTATTCATGCTAGCGGGCGACCGTTTGGCTAAAAGGATAACAGAATTATTTACTATTCGAAAGTCCTTCAGAGATTGTTTAAATTAAGATTGTCCAATACAAATGAAACGAGTTAAATCTTCGAAGATGGTAGACCCCTTTGTGGTTCGACCACCACCCTCACACCCCAATGACATCGATGTTAAAGCTGCTATGTTCCACTATAGATGTGAAGAAAAACATACTACATTCGAAGTGTTCAAATTAAGTTCCCAGGAGTAGTAACCCACCTATGGCCAACCTTAAATGGGATTCTCATCTTATCCGTGGTTCACTAAACGTGTCCATGAATGGCAGTAGCCACTTACCATCAGATGGACTGCATGACCATTTTCTACTATCATCATATGTATAAAAACATTTCTGTTTTTCAATCAAATACTATAAACTAAACCACATAAATACAAAACCATTTCACAAAACTTAACGTTAACGTAACAAAACAAAATGTAAAAGGAAAAATTAGACAAACCTGTTTCTACGGTTTATAAAGCCAAAGCGACAATCAGACACAAAGCAAAGACAGTCTATAATATCGTTACATCGCAGATAGAAACAAGATTTCACAACGGAAATAGAAGAGCCGTAGCTTGGAAAAGTGATTCATTTGCAGCAAGATTGTTCAGTTTTTAATGCGTTTGAAGAGATGAAGCATTGTGATTTCAAATGGATTTGCAATTGCAATGACTTAATTTTATGTTAAGTTTATTCCGCTGAATATTTCATCCGTTAGAATAGTGAAGGTTGTAGAATGTAGTTTACTGTAATATAACACTATGCAGAACCTTCTGACCATTACAACTTGTGACATTGAACGTCTGCTAAATATAAGGTTTTGAATTCAATCTTCGGGCATTTGGCGTGGAATGCCAAAATACCTCTGAGCCACCAGTGCTTACTGGTTTATAGTAATAATAGTTAAATATTATATTACTTAAAAAACATCCAGGTTATTAGAGAATACGTAAGATGTTATTATGAATGAATTGTACGAAAAATCTACATGTAGACAATAGCATCTTCAAAGTTAGCTATTATTTAACTATACAAATATTTCAATAACATGGACATTATTCTCCGATATCGCTTGACAAATAACGTCATCAATGGATGACAATAAAACATTAAATATGTATGGCGTCGCTTAACCCGCGAACGCTACCTCGGGTCATTTAGGCAGATAACGGGTAGATTTATGTAGAGTGATTTTTAACCCTTTACGATAGCTACGGCGCGTTTGATAAACGACACGTTTTGCGACCTAAATTTGTATGTTGTACGTCAGTTTTATCGCGGCTTTTCTGTTTATCTGTTGGGCAATTGTTCAACGTTGTGTGATTGATTGAGAATGTTGTTGCTTTAATTTGTTTGTATGCTTGTTGATATTAGCATGTTGGTTTTGGAGTGTTTTCGAGTGTACGTACGAATGTATTCCTGTTTCTAATAGACGGCTTGATGAAAATTAATGTACTTATGGAGTGTTATTAGTTTTTTTTTAATTTCTCTAAGTCTGTTTTAAAGGCTTACGTCTTATTTTATATATCACGGCTATTTAAATTGTAACATTAGACTGATTTATACATATGAGTATATAACTTTGTAAAGTTTAGACATAACCTTGTTTAAGTTTTTAAAATCACATATAATTGTCTAATAAAACCATGTAAACATATGTGTGCGAGATACAAAATTTAATTCATTGATTCTATTTAACAGCTTTAATTTTATTTGCAAACTCTGCACTATATCGCCCTATTTGGGACACTTTTCAATTTTAAATTGGATTAAAAATACAACCAACATGGCACTTTCCATTCTGCTGTCTATGCGAAAACAATCGGGTATTTCGTACCACAATTTGCTACTAGATTTTAATACAGAAAATAGATAATCAAGACTAACAATTTGATCAATAAGACAAATATGTGCAAATATGGATATGTACGTATTATTTGACTAGTGTAAATTGATATTTTGATATTAACGCGTTTATTTGTCACATATGAATCACACTTTCAAGGTATTTGTGGCTGTCACTTAAATTAGTTTAATGTTACTTAATTTACTTCAAGTTCTACTCTGGTTACAATTTTAGAGACGTTCCATTACACTTATAAATAGAAGCTAAAATTAAAAAAATGAAATTTTGTTAACTAAACGCTAAGTAATACAAAAACGATGTTAATTTTAATATAAATTAAAACTCGCTAAATAATGAATTACCAAGTGTAATTCCCAGATCATGAGTCACGCGAGGGTCACTTTACAGCCAATTGGAGTATATTGCATCCCGGGGGCCCGGGGGACCGATAAATGGGACAAGTTCACTTTGTACATACATGCGCATTTTACGGTTACATTAGCACAGACTTATTTATTCAGTTTGAAGTACATAATACGTTTTCCAGTGAATTTGTAGTGTTTATAATATTGAAATATCTGATATCGGACCAATATCGGATCGGATGACGTTGGGTTTCGTAACTTTATACCAAGTATCAAATCCAATTTGTCGTTTTGCAAAACTAATTTTGGAGTTATCTCAAATATTGTCACTTGGAAGAAACTAGAGCGCGAATATCAGAGTTCACATGTTAGAGTTATTTATTTGTGTTAATTTATCCATTTACTCCAAAAACGAAAAAGCAAAGATTTGTTACTACTTTACATGGAATTTATATTTTACTGTTACTAAGGAGAAGTTTGGCAAAGAGATTAAACGTAATAATTATATTTGAATGACTTCGAATTTTACGGTCTTCTCATGGGTCTTGTTTATAGGTACCCAAGAGATGAATGAATAGGAAAACTTAATTTTGCGGATAAATTCGTTTTACATAGGGTTAACTTATTAAATGTTAGAATATTCTCATAATACAGATAGTTGTACCGTCGTTGTTAATTATTTCGAAATAATTCGTTTTCCTTTATGTGCATTATATCAAAGTAAAAAAATAGTATCTACAATTCTATCGATCTTTTAAAGGTATTGTTGTTAACATGTTTTGCTGAACCAATTTTGATAGAACTTTTGAACCTGAAACTGTCTGGTAGTATGAGTGCCTCTCTTAAAAGTGTTTTTAAATACAACCAGTTATTAACGACATTTTATTTTTTGGGTTCTTCTTAGCTAAAGCTAAAGCTGTGTGTTGGGGTGTATAAAATAGTAAGTTCAACATATAGGGGCATCTGCCATATCGAATTAAGATTGACGTCACTTAACTAATGCATAGTTATCCGAAGCATACATGTATGCAAAGTTCAGCTAAATCAGTTGGAATTACTTGGTTTAAATACAGTTACAAGATATGGCCCCAACATAATAAAATCTTGTAAATAAACTCACTATCGCAGTGGGACTCCATCTCTAGCCAGTGTAATAAAATGAATTGTTTTGCATGTTCAATTTAACAACAATATAATAAATTAATTTACGAAGTTCGGTAAAAGCTTTATTTCAACTAGAGCCTAATTTATAAATTGAAACAAGTTACTGGAAATACAAATCTATAGAAATAAATAAAATGTAAGAGGCTGTTTATAACATTGTCTGCCTGTTTGTTAGAGGTAATCTCCGCAGACTGGACGCATTTTCAGGACACTTTCACTAATATAGATCTGATTTTGTTATAACTCGTCTCCAGCAGCGAGACAGCAATGGGTTGACGATGACGATATTACCTAACTTACTTTATATTATATATTTTTTTATCTTTTCAAATCATATACCACAAGTGCCATCAACAGTATAGGAGTTTTTTTTTTGACAAATTGAATGGAAGGCATCACATCAATTCGAAGGTACAGCCGAGGGATAAAAGGAGACACGTTTTCAAATTTTTAATTCAGGGCCTCCGCCATCCATTTCGTAAATCGAACGCATCATCAATTAAATTACTTGCTATTGTAATGTACAAAGTGTTCAAATAACAACCATATCCCGTTTACGAATGAAAACCGTCTCTATCTCCATGTATTTAGGTACACGTATTTTCTAATGCTTTGGCAAAACGAGGGAGAGTTGGTAGAGTCCCCCAAATTTCTTCTGAAGGGTAGAGTCGTCTCTTGGGAGTCGTATTCGATGCAAGTCTTGCATTTTGAACGGCTGTTTGTTTTTACAGGAATAACATTAGGGGTAAGTTTAAAGAATTTCTATGGTAATTGTGCTCTTGAGATTGGGGTTAGTAATTAATTGGAAGACGGAATGGACGCTGAATTGATTGCAATTGATGGGTGAGCGAGATTAGATCTCTACATAATACTATAGTGGGCTTAAGTAAACTAACAGCAAGAGCAAATCATTATATAAAAGAAACAGCAACTCTACATAGAGTACTGACAACAAAGGTGTAGCGTATAACACAATTTGTACTATTACGATCTTGCTACTATTGAAAAAATCAATTGTAGAAATGGCGGAAAAATATGTAAAGTCCTTGTAAAAAATACTTGGTTACACGGGGTCGTAGTGTTGCAAAAAGGATCATAATATTTTTCAGAAAAGATTAATTTTATACCTTAAAGAAACCCCAATGTATCTGTATACATGTACCACAGCGTTGAGAATAAACAACGGAACTCCATAAGACATTTACAGTAGCAACATATTTTTAAAAACTATTTAACTTGAAAGGACTAAAAATCCACTGTACCACTTCCTTGTAAATGTATCCCATCAAGAACAATGACATAACTACGAAAACTCCAAATCAATGATAAAGAATAAAACGTTATTCTGGAGGATAAAAACTGTAATAACTTGGCTCAAATGTATGCGATAAATCAGGTTTAATCCAAGGACGTGACAACTGCCCAACTCCCTGATCGATTCCTATCGAATGACCAAATTATACCGACCACTCTCTATCAATTCGCTCCACTCCGGATTATCTGGGCTTTACTGTTAGTTTACTTTAAACTAAGTGCTGATAAGTATTTTATTAATCCTAAGGGAGAACTTAGATAAAATTTGTGAGTTCTTAGCTACTGGATTGGTCGGAGACGATATCGATTTGTGTTCTAAATATATCGATAATCCTCTTTTGAGACTCTAATAGCCAATGGCTATTTTATTATAAAATTGAAACAGAAAACTGCCGTTGTTAATAAATGGGATGGTGGTAGAACCCTTTGTCATTCAATTTGGAAGGTACAACCGCTACACCTGTTTTTACCTAATAACAGCAGTATTAGGTGCCGCAGTAGGCCCGTTTGAAGACTGTGGTAAGGGAGCTTTACTTATCTGAGTCATTTCAGATTATTCCTCATGGTAGCAACGTGTCTGTAGCCGACGTCAAGTAGGACTCTTATATTATCTGATGTTGATTAACGATGTCAATGTGCGATAGTTATCACATACCATCAAGTGAACATCATGATTCTTATATTCTAGTTCCAAAATATAAAAAATTGCCAAGTGCGAGTCGGACTCGCAGGCGAAGGGTTCCGTAGCATTATCATTAAATAGCAGCAGCCAAAACAAAGTACATTGAAACATAAAACATATGTTTACAAAAATTTTACCATACCCCTCAAAACTATAAAAATAATAAGTAAAGTTGAACAGTTTTCCAACTACCAAAATAAGTTTGTTTTTCATAGCATTTGTATGAATTACAAAGTTATATTATTCGGTTTTTGAAAAAGTGGTATTTCTCAAAAACGGTCAACCGTATCTTGTTCGAACCAATATTCGTTGAAGGTTTTTCTTGACACGTACAACATATGTTTTATCCAGATTTTTCACTTTCCTAGTTTAAAAGTTAGAGGGGTAGTGGGTAGGGGCACTCATTTTTACCCCTTTCAAAAGAATTATCTCTCAAACAATCGACTTTGGGAAAAAATGGTTTTAGAAACCTCAATGTCATTATTAAAGACCTTTCTATAGACATCCTACTTGTGTAGGTAAGATGAAAATTTTTTTTGAGTTTTAGTTCCATGTATGGGCCCCCCTAAATTTAATATATTTTTTATTTTTGTACATAACTCGAAAAGCAGTTTACAGAATACTCTTACCTACCAAGTATCATCTCTATAGTCTTA
>DWRA01001466.1:0-16976 GCA_018250295.1 Spathilepia clonius
TCAGTTGGGATTCTGGTCTTATCTGGGGTGGATCACAAATGTCTATGGGCGGCAGTTGCCACTTACCATCAGGTAGAATACATGCTCATTTGCTACTCCATCATATATAAAAAAAAATGGATACACGACGAATCGCCTCTTTTCTTTGGCTGGCCGCTTTATAATATAAAGATTCGGTTTCGCAATTATAATTTCTTTATCATAGTTATTTATTATACTCGTAGACAAGGAAACACTTGTAATTACATTTAAATAGCAACACAATACGAAATAACATTGGTGTCTTTAGTAAAAATTAGCGAACTGTTATTGCTTACGACAGTTGTTTGATATGCTAATATTAACTAATTTTATTCCGACTCGAGGCCAGTTTGTTTCTAATTTGTAGGCGAAATGCCTTTCACCTTGACACGAATTTGCATACCCCAATCAATGAATGAACATTTAGTTTTCTAGTCAGTATTTTGGTATTATTCTTGTATTTTTTAATTCCGTTCAGTGTTTTTGAAATTAGGTATTAGATAGAAGAAAACAATCAATAGTATACTAAATATCTTAACAAATTTTGAAGGTGGTAGAATCCTTTGTGCTTCAACTCCAGAGGCACAACCGCCACACCTATTTCTGTCTAAGAACTTATAAAGTTTGAACTCCTACACTTTGGTTAAAAGAATTTTTTCTTTGGGTGAAAGGTGTGGTTTAGGTTTCTCCTTATTCGAGGCATTCCAACTTACTCCTTAAGGGTCGCAACGCATCTATGGTCCACTTCAGGCAAGATTGTAATCTTATCTGGAGTGGATTATGACGGAATTTGCAGTAGTTACTTCTTGTCATTAGGTGGACTGCACGCTCGTTTACTATTCCGTCAAATAAAAAAAACACGACACATTAAATGTTTGCAGAAATGGAGCCTTAGTGTTAAAATTCCCCAAATCTAACTGCAAACTAACATAAAATAGAGTGCTATTTCAATAAATAGGATAGCACTAACGTAACTCATAGCAATCATCAGCAAGTGGGGCTTGTGTTATTCCACCGCTATAATCGGGTTAGCCCGCACGTACGTACTCCTCATCACACACACATCGTACATGTACTACATCCTCAAGTTGCTGTTTGTGTCAACTTTCTACGCTGCCAGACGGATCCAGCTTTAGATTAACGCTTTGTGACTCCATATTTGTTTTAGTAATTGGCCCGCCTGTGCTCTCGCATTATTTGATCTCTAGGACCAAGTCTTGTTTTCATTTGTTAATGGGCGGTCATGATGTCGTGAGGTTAACATTTTGTATGAACTAAATGAAATTATGTTGCTAATTTATTATTAATTCACTGTCGGCCACGGATCACTTTTCAGAGTGAGAATGGTTTGGTTCATGATCCACCTGTGTTGGCTAAGTAATTATTGGTAGGCTTTCCACATCCTGTTGGGTTTTTTTTAAGAACTCACAAACGTATGGATTTCGTTGCGATATTTTTCTTTACTAGTATATATTTTATTTACGTTAAAATAGTTATTTAAGAAATGCTTTCCATTTAAATTAATTCATAATACAAGGTGCATCACTACTTCTCCTTATTTCAAATTAATAATAAAAGCTTCTCAAAATTTTAGTATGTGCCGTCCGTAATAATAGCCCACTTCACACGTCGGTAATGAAATATAAACATGGCTTCTGACCTCTATCACGTAACGTATGAAAACGTTTTTATATCATTGAAGAGATCTATACGATTGAGGGTCTAATGGAATGAAACCTGACAGATGTAACAGTTGTGATCCCTATCGTAACTATCAATTTGTTTCTAGATTATGATGATATTACGTTTCTATTCGTTGTAGACATAATATTCATATCATTTTATGCAATTAAAGTAGACAACGAGCATACTCTCCACCCTACTAACTGGTCATTTTATCTAGAATCCTATCTGAGGTAGCAGAAGCTTATGTAGTTTGGCTCCGCAGCGTCACACCTATTCTCGATAACAGCAGTATTGAGCGCCGCTGCGGTCCAGTTAGAAGGGTTCGGTAAGAGTGACATAGTTATCCGTGACATTCCAGCTTAATCCTCAGAGGTAGGAAAATGATCTTATCTGGGGTTCTACGCAGATGTCCAAAGACAGATAAGACTCCAAACCACTCCAAATAAGACTATAATTCTACCTGAGATCGACCACAGATGCGTTGCCGCCATTGAGGACTAACTTAAAATGCCTCGGATAAGTATGCTGAGCTTACCACACTTTTTAAACTAGAAGACAGCAGAGCATAATACTGCTGTTATTAGGCAGAAATAAGTGCGGCGGTGGTGCCACCGGAGTCGAACCACAAAATGTTCTACTACATCCAAATTTCATTGAATATAATAATATCGTTTTTTTAAATAATATAGTTCTATTATTATTGCTGATGGTTCGCTAATCGTATTTTTTTGTCAAAAATATCGTTCCGAATCGTTAAGTAAGCAAAAACTTAATAATGATAATTTGGACTTCCTCTCTATGTTACCGAAAACTATTCTCGCTCTCTCTTAATGTAGTTTTCTTGTAGTATTACAGAGTGAAAATATTTCAACAAAGAAAGCGCGAAGTAGTCTTTTGTCTAAATGGAGCTATCACGAATCTTTTCATTTTGCTAATAGCTCCCAAAGATCCTTCTATTTGCAGTAAAGATGTACCAGAACAAATACGCTCACAGTCAGGGTTTGCAACGTTATTTCCAAAAAATATAGAAACAGGAAATGCAATTACACCTGAAGACTTTATCGCTGTTATCTGTCAATGAACTAGTAGTTAACTGGATTAATCTTAACTAATTGATAAATATTAATTAAGTAACTTCTCTCAAACATTACTACCCCTGACTTATCCGTATTGATAGGAAAGGAATATCTTACAGTACACATGTTTATAAATCATAATGTAATTATTTACGTCGGCCGTAACTGCTTACAGGGGAACTATTATTCATATTCATATTTTCTTGAAACTATCTCTCAAATTTTTCCCAACGAATACATATTTTTTATTTTTAAATAAAATTCGAATAATAGACTTCAGCGCGTTAATTACAATAACAAACAATTACTTTTAAAAAACTTAAAATATGCAGCTAATATAATTTCATAAAAACATAAAAACAATTTTTGTAACCCTACAGACTTTGCAGGCGTTACAGTATATGTATACGAGTATCGTTTCATAATCTGATTATTGTACCCTTTCTAATCACTCTTGCTTTAATATGAATTTATTGTAATTATTAAATGCGAAAACGTTTTGTTTTTATTCATTTTCAGTACGATTTACTATAAAACTAATCTTTAATTAAAATCATGATAATAATTATTGCAAACTGTCATCAAATTTAAGATACGATTTGAATTATTTACATCTTAAAGAGATTTTGTTATTAATCCTGTTGAAGTGGATTCTAGTCGCATTATATTGAAAATGGCAGATGAATTGAAGAGCATTTTCAATATTTAGTACTTATCTTTAATAAATTGGAGCCCTGTTGATTTACAGGGACTAAATTATTTCGGTATAACACAATTATGTATTACACAACTGTAGGTCTGAAGGTCAGACTGTCTCTATGGGACTTGTTTGTATAAAAATAATTGGATTTGGCAATTGTTAGTAAGTACTAACTAACTTGGGATCTAATTTGACCGAAAGATTCTAGATCTTATTTATAAAGGAACAGAGTCCACTCTATTAGCATTTAAATGTATTGTAAATACGGTACAAATTAAATACTACATGTTTTAAATGTAACGGTAAACATCGCGCAGAAATTAGCTGTATGTCCTAAAAATTCTCTAAAATAATTACAAAGGTACACGAAGTCTACCAATCCACATTTGGCTATAAACTATGACTCTTCTCACTCTCAAAATGTCTCTGTTGCCCAGCAGTGGGAAAAAAATGGCAAGATTATGTTGAAATATGCTGTACAAACACATAATATTGTTATAACATACAAACCAACCCAAATTAGTACGCTCATCAGCACGCAAGACGTATGTTAAAAATATTTCACAGTAAATGTGAAGATTCTGTAAAGAAAATATGAGTATAAAATTTTGCTCAAAAACATATTTCACTCTTGACGTAATCTCACAATTCTAGATGTTATGTGGTAAGAATTTTCTTAGGGAAAGACTTATTAAATTCCTTTGAAAATTAGCGTAAAGCTGTATATATGTACTTCAGAGCATATATGTGTCTGTAGAGCAGTATTTATTTGATTTACGTAGCAGACGTAGGATATTCAATTAGTTTTATTTATACACATATTTCATTTGTTCTAGTATTTGTAAGTTGTCAAATAGGGCTAACATAAAGCTGCAAATAAGAATGCGCTATCTTAGATATCTATGCAAAATAATGATAAATATTCTGTAATAATAGTACTTGCAATCATAACAATAGAATATTGTATTCCTCCTCACAGCCATGTCTACACTTAATTAAAAAGATTATAAGTTTAAATCCATGATATGGTATTGAATTATTTTGCAGGTACGTATTAAATATAAGTATTTCATCAGTTTAAAGTTGGTAGAACCAGTTGTGGTTCAGGCCTCACATATTTCTGCCTTATAACAGCAGTGTTAAGTGCTGCTGTATTCCGATTTGAAGGGCGTGGTAAGAATCTTCCGTCGCAAACGGGTGAGTCTTATAGTATATTTCAACACGTTGTTCCAGAGTGGACCGGTGGAGGAAGTGATAGGTTAGTAGGTACCCAACCACGTTCCGGTAGTATGAACAACCGCGAAAGCGTAGTCGTATTTCTGACAAAAGATGTCCGGAGGAACACCGTGGGACTTTTACCGGCAGAAATCCGTCATATTATTATTCATTATAGGTTACCCAACGTATAAGAAAATACAAAGAAGTACAAGCACCGAACCCGTGTCGAGTAATTTTTAACAGACTTCATAAACGGAGGTTCTTAACTCTATATATTTTTTTTACTTAGCATGTATCAACTACTTTGGCCTTCAAATAGTGACGAATACTTTAAATTGAGCTGTTAAAAGTACACATTCAGCCCCTGGCTACGTTCGGTGCTAACTTTGAGAAATTGTGCCCTGAAGTGACGTAATAGAGTTTAAATTTAGGTCGACTTCTGAAAAACGAGGTTCTCAGTTCGTATATATATTTTTCTGTGTTGTAATAGTGCAAATTCTAATGTTTATAATATACATTATTGCATTTATATAAAAACCGGCCTATTGAATCACATCTATCGCCTCCTAGCGATTTCCGGGGAAGGTCTAAACAAATAAACGGGCAATGTTTGAGCACAAACAGAACACTGCCCAAACAGGCGATTGCTATACTAAACAATATAGTACCTACATTGTACGTAATGTACTTGTCAATGTCTCTTACTGTTTGTTGTTTGTTGGTTTCAATCTGTATAAACATCTTAAACAGTCGATATGTTGTTCGAATCAGCAAACGATAGTTAAACACTTCGTGTGTTTATTACTAAAGGGATTGTACATTATAATGTATTTGCTTGTTTATATATCAATGATAACGTATAAATGCAAATAAATCAGACAATTTTCGCTTTCTGTAATTTCAGTAAATCAGCAATTTTGTTACCATACTTTTACCTGCTTGTGGTATTAAAACGTATCGTTTTAAATAAAATAAAAATTATTTGACTGGAAGAAATATACTAAGTAAATGTCTAAGATGTCTGAAACCTATCTAAAACGCAGGAGTATACGTAACCGAAGCTGCGCTGAAATGCTAGTAGTCATATTACAAATCATATTGACCTATGTTACACAGACATTTAATTTGGCGGGCTTGACACACTTCATTAAGTGTAGAATAGCTAAATTTGTATGATAATACATTTGACCGCAGCATTGTTACCTAGTCGTGCAATATTCCCCTATGACATCTCTAAATGGAATAATTAGCCCGCAGTATTTGGCAGCTGAATATGACCTGTGCGCTTTTAATTATCCCTTTAGTGAATTGTATTATAATATCAATGGCCTATTTGTATCGAATAATTTTCATCAATAAAGATAACATTATTGGTACAATTTTGATGCAAAATATCCAAAGTATATGCGTAGGGGAGCCCAACCGTTTGTTGTTCGACTCCAGAAGCGCCACCGCCGCATGTAATTTTGCCTAATAATAATAATGGTATTAATTCTTCTTGTGTTCTGATTTTAAGAGGTTTGGTAAGGGAGACTTACTTATCTATAGTAGTAGTTACTTCTTCCTCATGGTGAATATGAATGGTAGGAGACACTAATGTAAAGCATTCCAACTTAATTTTAGTTACTTAGGAGTATCGTATAGACTCATGTTGGGTTGACTTCAGATGTAATAAGAATAGACAACTAATGTCCATAGGTGGCAGCGACCACTGAATATTCCATTGTACATTACTTCCAATGTACATTAAAATAATAATATAGGCAATTTTAGATCTTATTAGCCATAAGTAGTTCATTCTCGAAAATCTTCAAAGAGCCTGTCTGAAGCTTCTGATTGTTCTGGTGAGATGCGAACAACGTTTTTTCCAACTGATAAAGTGATTAAGAAAGTCGAGTACCTTTCACCTTGATTTTTACGCTCACTGCGTTTGATTTGATTGTGAAATCACTGCCTAATTCAGTTGTATAGCAGAAATGCTGCTATATAACTGAATTAGACAACTCTAAGAAATTTCTTTCTGATATAAGCAGTCTTTTGTATTTCTATATTGGTTGTTTTCTTTCTATTTACCGTGTAAAATAACATATTAAATAAATACATGTTCCTTTAATGTAGTAGAATCTTTTCAGGTTCGCTTCATCGACTCGACCGCAACATTGTTAAGCGCTGTTGTAATCTGATTTGAAGGATATGGTAACTGAGGTATTCCTAATTAGTCCTCATGAGAAGCCAAACATCTGTGGTCGATCTCCGGCACGACTCTAATCTTATCGTATTCATAAGCGGCTGTGGCCTCTGACCATCAGACGGGTTGCGCGGTCGTTTTTAATTTCAATACGTTAAACCTAAAAATAAAGTTAACAGTAATACGGATGTTGATCAAGATAAATAGGAATTACGCTAAGAGGAGTAATATAATACTCTTTGTTCCTTTGATAAAAGTATTCAGACTGCACAGCTAAGTAAATGTAGAATCCTTTCAAAGTGAAACTACACGGCTAAACGTAGATAGCTCCCCTTCCTTATATTCAATAAAAACTGAGCCTTAATTCCTCTTTCTACTAATTACGTATAAATATAAATAACACGTACTTATTGCTTCTTAACAAAATTCGTGGTATTATTAATATTCAAAATATACAATGTATTTACACCACAAAGTATTTTATCCATATTGTATATATTGCAATTTATCGTAGACAAATTTTTATTGTAACTGAAATCTCAGGCATAAATTGTGTATTTCTTGTCCCATAATCGTTTAATATACAATTTACCAAAATGTTCAAAGGAAGGTTATATTCAAAATGTTTACAATAACAAAATAAATATTTACATTAATATAAATGTAAAGTTTCCTGCCAGGAAGGTGAGTTATTACCGATCATAAATATACACTTTTGCATACAAATTAATAAATTGTTACAAATTAATTCGTCGGTGCTCTTACATTCGCCGTTGCCACAATAAATATTAATTACCAAAGAGTGCACCATCAAAAGTTACTACATGTGGTACAAAAACAACCAAAATCTGATGAAGGTAAAAGCTACGAGAACCGACAGACTCTATTTCGAAAAATAGTTATTACTGTAAGGGTATCTGCAAACTAACTTTACAGAATTGATGACCTGATACCTACTTCAATTGTAAGTAGTGACTTATGAAATATTAGGTAATAAATGGAGTGCAAATCACTTACAAGCATTTTATTAAGCCAAAAAAGTGTTTTAGTATGAAAGATTCATAAAATCCAATGTGTAACCGCCATTTACAGTGTAATCTTTCCGCCGTGCAGAAATGTTAAAACGTAATTTATCTTAATAACTCCGGAAGTTCGCTCAATAAATTTCGCCAAAATATGCCCTCTTTTCAGTGGTTATTATGAGCCTCATATAAAAAGTAAGTGAGGGTTCTCGTACATGCAAGTTTTAGCGAGTATAAAAACATTTTTTCAAATTGTAATTTAAAAAATAAATCTAGATTATATTAGCTTACGTCGTGTACATAGGATATTTTTATCAATAAAGATAAAATAAATAACAATATAAAACACTCACCAATTTTTGATTGTAAAATAAAACACCGACAACTTTAACGGCGTATTTAAATTGCACCAATGTTGTAAGAACATCGGACTCGAGACTTCATTTGTTTTGTATTCTTTTTACAACATTTTTTAGAAAACATTTTTTCTATTTAGTGCCAGGATTAAATATAAAATATGTTTAAAATTATTATACAATTTTACTTTTATAAATTGTGTAAGTTAAAAGCAGTGTTTGAATAAAGTTATATTTAAAATAATATTGGGAATATTGAACACTATTAAAGAGAAATATTAAGAGCATACTATAAGTATATATTACCATAAACTTCCTAAGCTGCTGCTTAGGAAATTTAAAAAGATGTTTATTATAGAGTTTCTATCGCATCTTCTTCTGCATTATAAAACACCTTGCGAAATTCTGTAAAGAATTTAATATGGATAAAATATTTGTTTTTTTTTAAATAAAGACACAGAGTTATTCCATAATTTATCATTTTGACTATAAACTCAATAAGTATAGGCACATTACTTAGTAATATTAAATATCCAATATATATATATATATATATAAACCATTGTGACTGTATTTTTTGGATCTGTAACATGTGTCATATTTCAGAGGCTTCATTCCATTAAGTTCAATCCCTCGATCGTATTAGACATATCTTATATAAATTGAAGACGTCTTTTTTACGTTGCGTGAGAGAATTGCCTTTTTATTTCTTAGCGTACGTGTAAATGAGTATTTTGTTACAGACTCACTTAATTCCCGATCGCGTAATATGGACATAAGAATAATTCAGGATATGTAGTCTTTTGAAAGTCAATCACTAAAATTAGGTAAATATAAAATTATTTACGGTTATTTTAGATTTTTTGTCTCCAACTCTATTAACACACAATGACTGGGTATATTTAATCGCTGGCTGAGCTCCGCGGTTTTAATTGCTCTAATATAAAGTGTAATGTAACTTGTAATTTTATACCTTCAAAAAATAAAAAAAAATTGGCGCGCGCAGTAATTCTTATGGGCCTTATTTTTTTTAGAGCAGAAACCTAATACGTTTTCTAAAATAAAGGTAGCCCGCCTTACTCCTTATCACATCAAATCGAAATTAAAAAAAAACATGTTTTTATTATAAATTCCTACCATATATGCTATGATGTGAATTTAGTAAAAGGTAATTATTTTGACATCACTTAATCAAAAACTTATGTATGCCGAAAAGTTTTCTGCACATAGAAACATCAAAGGACAGTTACGACCACCATGAGCCAGAAAAGTGCAGCGATTATACTATAGCCGTTCTACTCGTACTTAAGTAGAGAATGGTAGACTAGAGATAGCATCATTTAACTGGCAAGTGATTAGGTAACTTTGTAAAGTTCAGTAGGTATAGTGAAAATAAATTTAAATTTTATTAATTATCAAATAAGTATCGCCACCGTCTGCAGGCTGTTACACAATAATATTGGAAAACGATCAGAGCTTTCCGTTGAAATTTACTGGAAAGCTCGTTGATTGAAGTTTAATATGAACACCTGGAGATTCTATATTAAGCGTACCTACAATATCTGTTCTATCGCCTTTCTTACTTTTTAAATTCACTCTATCTTTGTATTTCTATTCTTTCTTATCTTAACTTACGTGCAAGTCATTTTTATAATAACTTATGATTATTAAATATAATACAAAATTTTATTATTAACACTTGAAAATTGTATACTAAACGTATCTTCAATATCTGTTCTGTCGGTTTTGTTACTTTTTAAATCTATTCTATCTTTTTATATTTCTCGTGTATTTTATTATGCATATGCAAGCTTTTTTGCCAACATTTATAAATTAAAAATAAATTGTACTCGAAAGGATTTCTATAGGTTGTCAGAAGAGACTCGAATGGATATGCAAATTAAAATCTATGCAGTTGAGGCATTCTATCAAGAGTAGCAAAGGTTTAACAAACTTTAATACAATCCTTGTTAAGAATTAATGAAGAGATTCAGATTAAACTACTTATAATATAAGTTCTGGACATATATTATATATTGTTTATAAATTATATATGTAAAATTTTTTAAATCGTTGTTTTTATATAATGAAGTAGCAAACGAGCATGCAGTCCACTTGATGGTAAGTGGAAACTGCCACCCACGGATATTTGTAATCCACCCCAGTTAAGACTACAATCCTACCTGGGGTCGACCATAGATGCGTTGCTACCCCTAAGGACTAGGTTGGAATGCCTCGGATAAGTCTCCCTTACCAAACCCTTTAAACTAGAAGACAGCAGCATTTGACACTGCTGTTATTAGACATATATAGATGCGGTGCCGCCGAAGTTGAACCTCAAAGAGTTCTACAACCTTTATTTATTTTATAATAATCAAAATGAAGTTTATTAAGTTTATCCTAAGTCAGGAAAATCTCACAAAATGTAAAAATACAAACAATATAAATAGGCACATTAAATACAATTGCAAACACGTAAAACTTCTATTTCAAATACGAAAACTCCTGAAAATACACGGAATAGTCTTCTTAAATGTGCCTTACAAGTTATATGTGTAACTTATTTCTTTACTACGTTTAATACGTATTATACATATATTACATAGCTGTAGTTAATCCTTCAATGCGGTCACTTTTAACATCTTTCTATCCCTGTCGATTGAATTAACATTTTTGTTACAATTAGTCATAACTAAAAAATACAGTCGACTTGAAAACCTCTTCCTTTTTTGAAAAAGTTTAAAAAGACGTGTACAGTGGAATTAATTACATTGTTTTACTTTTCTTATCTGTTATACTAAATAAACTATTTTAAACCATACATTTCATAATACCGCGATCAAACTCCATATGTTTGAAATAATATGTGCCGCACAAAATGATTATGCGTGCAAATTAGGCATCATTTGTATTAAGTAGATCCTAGTACGATTGAAATCCGTCCAAACAGATGCGGGCTCGGACATAAGCCGTCATTAAAAGGCGAATCACCCCTTAATTAGAGGTGAGTACCCAAACTCCGGTGGACGACCCGTAATTCTACGGAGCATCTGAAACGTACTTTTTTGGACAATTTAACTTTACGTCCGACAATTTGTGCGGGTTTAATGACGTAACCAAGTCCTACTTTACAAAGTGAAAAGAAGTTAAAGTAATGTTATACGAGTATGTACAATTTAATCTCGTCTACCAACCAAAAGGTGTTAGGACATTTAGAGTTTCCGATAGCACCACCACTATGAAATCTTGTGTAACAACAACAGTGCTAAGCGCCGTTGTATTCTGGTTTGAAGAGTGTGGTAGAGGAGATTTATTTGTCCACGGCGTTACAACTTAGTTCTTAGGGGTAACAACGCATATGTAACCTACCTCAGGGAGAAATTTAATCTTATCTGAGGTTGATTACAGGTATCCATGGGCGGGAGTGTCCATTTACCATAGATCGACTGCGTGCTCGTTTGCTACTTGTACAATATAACATAAGATATCTCCTCTCGCTCTCCACAAAATAAATAAAGCAATTTACAATCTTGCTTCCGCTTATATGTGATATATGAGGGTTTTTATAAATGTGAACTAAATTTAATAGTGTGTCGTTTCGCTGTGTCATCACTTTACCTTATTTCAGACGCGGTTCAAATCCTCACACTATTGATCAAGAGGGCCCTCTGAAGGTCAAACGTCATTACCCTCCGATCACTACGCTTGTATTGAAAAAAACAGTATAATGGAATGAATCGTTTTTTGGCTCTTTCTTTCGAAAAAGGAAGAAAAGGGACCTTTTTCCATCACTGTTCACACGACAAACTGTTGATTCATTGGGATCGCATTCGTAATACTATCGAAAATGCATTACTTTGTGCCCTAAAACTAATTGTTTCTCACTTATGTTTTTCTACTAGATACTTAAATGTACCTTAATACATTCAATCAGAAAATAATATTGCGGTTATTTTCTATGAGTATAATCATTCCGGTTATAAACACCTATTAAAATTCTTATTCAAAATATGCTTTCCTAAAATAACGTCAGATAATATAATATTTTATCGTCAATGCGTTACTGTTCTACTCCTGGGCACGAATATTCTCTCAAGGGTGCTAATATAAAAATTACTAAAATGCAATATTTTGTATCATAATTAAGCTAACCAAATGTGATATTTCAATCTCGCCTAAGTTCAAAACTAATAAGAACCAAATCTAAGAGCCAAGTAAATTAAAGTCATGTCACATAATTTGGTGGTAATATAAATAATTTACATTATATTGTATAACTGTTTTAATTCAGACAACAAAATTTCGAGAATTTCCGACTGACCAAAACACTGAAATTATTAAAATGATAAATTCAAAATTCGACGTTCGTACATTATTCACAGAAAACAGTTAAATTCACAACAAAGATATTGTCACGAACGGATTATTAGAATATCCGTATTATTTTTGATCACGGAAACTTCAGTTGCCATAAAGTCAAATGTATCCGGGCCGATAGTTCTCCAAGGAATCGTCCGAAATTCAGGTGTATTTATGTAATCCTATCCCCTGTATCTATTGTCACTAGTACATAAGATATTAAATAATTAGTCGAATAAACCAACGGCCTAAGCTTGATAGAATATACCCACTTCAAAGCTTTATATGACGTAATGACTAACATGGCGTTTTTGTGTGCCTGGGTTTCATAAAAAAGAGCTAGCTTGGGATAACGAGTATCCGAACCATTAATTTAGTTCTGTAGTGCTTTATTAATTAAATTAAATGTCAATGCCTTTTGATATTGATCTTTAAATGTTATATTAATAATTAGAATGTTACTTAAATCATACAAAGTCTGTTGTTTAATTATACGTATCAACTTTGATGTGAGATATCTCTGAATTGGATTTAACATTAAAATACATTTCAATTAATTTATTACTGTGAATTAATATAAAGCTATGAGAACATACAAAATATCAGTTACTTGATTTTGACAGAGAATAAGTGTTAAACCTATACACGATACACCTGTACAAGATAGCTATCAAAAAGGAAAAGATAGTAGTGTTAGACCTGGTGCCTACAGCATCTTTCGTGTCGCTTCTTAACGAAGGATGAAGCTCCATCCACATTAAAATCGTGGCGATCCTTCACGGCACGGTTTGCGCATTCCTTCGTATTGCGTACGTGTGAGAAATGGAACTAACGTTCTCCTGAGATATTCCCCGACCGCTTTGACATGGGACTCTTGAACAACGCGCAGAAAGAGCTCTCTTTGAAGACGAAACGACGAAATTAGCATTTGGCAAATAATTAATCATTGTGGATTTAAATTGGCACATCACAAATATACTAGAATCATCGTCAGTCCATTACTGTTCCACTACTGGGCACGGGTCTCCTCTCAGAGTGAGAGAGGTTACGCCATAGTCCACTGCGCTGGCCAAGTGTGTATTGGTAGACTTCACACACTTTTTGACAGCATGTTTTTTTTTAATAAACTAGAAATTATAGTCAAAAGCATATTTTATAGCTTGTAGACATATAACACAGTTAACTTGCAACCCAAACCGTCATAGTAGCACGCATAGAAACGCCTGGAAAGGGACAAAAATTTACGTAGGCAATGGTGACACAGATATAGGAACATTAAGCTTCGTTAGTAGCTTTTCCAAAAACAGAGATTAAATAAATCGGAGATAATATGATAGACGAATACGACCTAAAATATTGCGGAGTTCTAGAACTAAGTAATGTAGTGGCATACACTTTTATAACTAAACTATAACTTTAATCGGGCTTGAGTTTTGACTCAGCCAATCCAAATACTTCATTTAATGCGACCATAAATAAATTTACTAATTAACCAAAAATAATATATCATTCTTTGTGAAAAATTGTACGGGTGTGTAAAATATGCTTCTATGACTTCTCTTTTATTACTAAGGGCTAAATAAAAAAAACACGTATGTGCTAATTATATTTTTACACTTGAAAACACTGCACTCGATTGCTGGTAATTAATGGTCTGCATTATGCTATGAACTTCCCAGCCCATTACAGGAGGATATCAAGCGTATTTGGAATGCTTGATTGACTTTTTGTGATTTAGTTAGTAGACCCTGCAAGATGTTATCCTTCTTATTCGCATAAAATATATAGTTTTGCAAGTACGGTACAATTGTATAGCGAGTAAATATTTGCGTTCATGTTAGTTGTCGTCTTTGACCCATTACTGTCACACTGCTGAGCGGGGGTTTCCTCTTGGAGCAAGAATGGTTAGGTCACAGTTCACCTAGTCAAGTGTGAATTGGTGGATCTCATTCACCTTCAAGAACATTCTTGTAAAGATTTCTCAGTTGTCTTCGTTATAATATTTCCCTTCGGCGTTATAGCAAGTGATACATAATTTCAAATACATACATAGCTTTGTAAAATCTAATTCTAGGAGTCTCGGATTTCCCCTTCCCTCAGATTGTGAAGCTAAATTTTAACTACATATTAGGCTATTACTACTTATTGATATTGTGAAAATTTTATACGTGCAAATGTTTTTCTCGATGATCAATCAAACGGTGTCGATGCGAAATTGCAATCATACAGTTTAATTTGAACCAAATCGGAATATAAAATAACAAAATCCAAACATTTTGTGATAGTTTTACGCCTCATTTAACAATAGCAATTTACTCCATCCGCTCGTGTGTAATTGTGTTCAGTGTGCAGAGCATTTGAAACTGATCTTAGCAGCTTCAGCGCGACGTGACCTAGCATGCCACATCCAGGCAATACTCTACATCCACGATTACAGCAATGTCAGAGCAAGTTAAATTAGTACGAAAACGTGTTCTGGTTTTATTATCCGCCGCGGCATTCGTACACCGTAACACTCGTACCCAATAAAATGTTAATACTGTTACTTTCAGATTGCTTTGCGTACAAAAGTACTACGTGTCAGAAATCCATCTAGAGATGAACTGAAATAAACTTCACTCTTTTTTCTGTGTCAATAAATTCATTAATAAATTATCGTACCATAAGTAGATTCCATATGAGTCTTATACGTAAACATCTACTCGTAGTTTCATGAATCCTAATCATAATTTAATTTAAGCTAAATAATAGAAAAATTGATGGATATTTGGCATAATATTAGGTCAACGATGATGATAAATTCATAGGCTAGTAAAATTTTAAGTTGGAGTTAAAAGGGTCGAAATATCGGCAATTAAGAAATCAAAACGTCGTATGGTAAGTACAGTCACATAACGAAATGTATCAATTGTAGGATAATTAATATAAGTCGTAAATTCATACACTATACTTTCACTACATAAATATTTTTTCAGTCAAAATTTCGTTTATAATCTACATTTGAAACCGTATGAGAAACTCTGGGCAAGATTTCATCTAAACTCCACCGTGTAACCTGTACGTTGTCAGTTTGTTAACATCGTGTTGATAAGATCATGATAGTACCTCGCATGGATATGGTCATTATGCCAAATCCTTCCGGATAAGTTTATGTAATATCGTGATCTTGCATATTACGGGACATATAAAAGTAAATGCAAAATTTTGATATTACTATTCTGATAATTCACTTGTAAACAAGCAAGAACACAAGTCTGTGTAATATCTCATAGGAAGTGCGTTGTCAGTCAGTGTTAGGATTTTATAAGTAGAAGCGCAAGATACATAAGCACGTACCAAATAAAATGTTGATACTGTTTTTAGATTGCTTTGCGTACAAACGTTCTTTCTACGTGTCGGAAATACATCAGGCATAGAGTGACACAAACTTCTTTCAGTTTCCGCTGTCGTGGCAATTTCCTGCTGTCATGTCGACATGATTTTATTAATAATATGTAAATCATACCTTTTCTTTAATGTAAGTCGTTTTTAATAGTTTACAACATAAAAACATAGGTATTTCCCATTTAGTGACTTAATAGTATCAAAAGGTTAATCATCGCAATCATTTACTTCGGTGATAGCGCGTTTTAGATCAAAACAAGTGTTAGTAGCATATACAGAATACACACCAATGTAGTGTGTACGCGTATATTTATATTTTGTGTACGCGTGTGGTGCATAGGACAATGATAAAAATATGAACCATCGCACATTTGTAAGCGAACGATCGCGAATTACTTTTTATCCTAACTTTATATAACACTTTTTTATATCTACATTGAAATTTGCATCAAATATTAATGTTTTGTTTTCCTAACAGGCTGGTTAGACCATTGTAACCAACATAACCACTTAATGGAATCAAAAGTTGGCCTTCATTGTCTAGATTGAATTTTTTATTGTTTGAGTGCAGAGGTACCATCGCCACAGCTGCCTTATTATGGTGCATTCATATTTACAGACGTCGTATGAGTGAGACATATACCCGAGCAAAACAAAAGCAATCGTTTAATACAGTGCGCAGACACGGACAGTGCCTGTCAAATTATTGTATCGAAAAATATGATTTTTTCTGATACGCTACGTTCAATATTTGCAGAAAAAAATGGAGTCTTGTTTGTGATCCTATGTGTTGTTGTAAGTTAAGTTCTTATGTAGGGCATTCCAACGTAATATCAAAAGAAGACTTTATTATAATTCTCTCTTCGACTACCTGTTATTACCGCTGGTATTTTTTATGTAATGGAGTAGCAAACGAGCATGCAGTCCACCTGATGGTAAGTGGCAACTGCCGCCCATGGACATTTG
>DWRA01001467.1:0-16973 GCA_018250295.1 Spathilepia clonius
ATGTAATCTACACTGTCACGGAATATTGAAATTGATACACTGGTACATCTCAAATAGAGTTTTATGTTAATAGGTATTACTTGAAATATAGGTCAATTATTATTACTAGTCACCCGTCGTCGTGATCGTAATTCGATCATTGTCAAACTTAAATGAAACCTAAACTTACATTCACTCAAGTTATTCTTCACATTCAGTAAGACTATAGACAAATAATATTAATCTATTCTCAATTCGACCATATACTTTAACCATAAACAAAACAGTATATAATGCAAGTGTTTTTCAAACGCATGGTAGTGAATGTAATCTTTGTTTATTGATTCAATATATTTTTACGCATTATACTAAAAAAATATTAGCATTCTGCACTCCTCTATATAGGTAAACTATAAGTTTCGAAAAAAGCAGTACAAAGTTTTTGCTTCACGTATTAGTATATAAATTACAAGAGGTTCGTTACACTCACAGCCGAATCGGTGGTGACACTAGCAGCGAGAACAAGAAGCCGGAAGACGAGGTGAACGAGTACCTGATGAAGGCGATCGACGCGCGCTCCATTGACCGCCTGCGCGCTGAGCACTGCCGCCCCTTCACTCTCACCTTCCGCGACATCAAGCTCGAATGCAAGGTAAGCCTCAACAGTGCTGTCTAACGGGACCGGTCTGACACTCAGTGGGTTCCGGGTTCGGTCCCTGGCCAGACAGATATTTAAATTATGATTTCTGTTTTGTGTCTGGGTGTTTGTGTATTCGTATTTGTGTGTGTTCATGGCAACCACGACACCGGAAATCAAAGTGTGTGGTTGTGAGTGTAGAAAGCGTTCTTAAAAAATCTTTTAAAAAATTTGATTAAACACACTCACTCATCAAATACGGACACATAATTAAAACATTATAGGAAACTTATAAAAATAGTGAAACATTTAAACCACGTAAGACCTAATTTAACGAATTAAATCCTGGAAACATAAGAATGACTAGTTAATTAACAACTAATGTAACTGATTAAAAAAGTAGGCTTCATTTATGGCATGTGCTTATGGCAGAAATACGAATCCTTCTTGTATAGAGGCGTAATAACTAATATGAAATCGACGTAACATCCACTTAATTAATAATTTAAATGAATCTAAGAGCATAAGTATTAATAAGTTTGCATATCATTTCATGTAATCTACACTGTCACGGAATATTGAAATTGATACACTGGTACATCTCAAATAGAGTTTTATGTTTATGGGTATTACTTGAAATATAGGTCAATTAGTATTACTAGTCGCCCGTCGTCGTGGTCGAAATTCGATCGTTATCAAACTTAAACGAACGAACGAACTTAACGAATTAAATCCTGGAAACATAAGAATGACTACTTAATTAAAAACTAATGTAACTGTTTAAAAAGTAGGCTTCATTTACAAACCCGTAGAAACACAAAGTGGAGCTACAAATGGACTATACATACAAATTGGAGAGCTGGATTGGCTACAATTGTCTTGTTCGTTTTGTAATAACAAGTATCGGAAACAAACAAAGATCGCCAATAGGTACGTAGGTGCAGGCGATACTGCGGTTTCCGATACTGACGATAATTGGGAGCGCTCTATGACCGTGGCAAGTACTAGGAAATGTTGGTATCGTATTGACATTTATCAACATCGGACTAATTGATGACCCGCGAGCAAAACATGAACTTTAAAGGGTGGTTCTGCTCCTTATCGTCGTCTAATTGTAATTTATATACACATTTGGGCAACACTGGAATTTTCGAACAACTAGCATAAGCGTAAATTTAGATCAGATAATTTTAAGTTGTTTTATGTCTTAGAAAAATAATTATTGAGTTTTATTAATTACCATAAGGTGCACCATAATGGTTACATTCGTGCTAACTACAGTATAAACCGCGCGTGGTTGCAGTGACCCCAGAATCTACCTACGTAGCTACAGAAAATCGAGTGGATGTTACTGAGGCAAGAAAGTCTAAGTTAGGAAGCTACCGAAATAACCAAATAGATTACTCCATTTTAACATAACTTGAAGTCGCGGAGACATAAAGGTTAAACACGTTAATATAATAACAATAATATAGTTATTGTTAATTCCTTTAAAAATATCTCATTACACACTAAACGGTGGTAGTAACACAAGAAACAATTTAAAATAATATATGTAATAATTTTGATAGATTTCAGTAGGTACGTAGGTAGGTACGTGTGCACTATTAGGTAACCGTTTTAAGAAGTAGGTACATTTCAAATAGTCTATGTAATAGGTATACAAGATTATAATAACTAGGGTAACTGTCTAGACACACACATACTCTTGGGTTTGAACAAAAATTGCTTTAACATGAAAACGGATCACTTCATTACTTATATTGAAAGGGGTTTCGTGGATCAAACGGTAATACTTGTCCAATATACCGACCTACACGCTAACATGCCTATAAATATGTCTGGCTCCAAAAATATGACTCGATATAAATTCAGAAGTAGGCTATTTAGTGTTAAACTCTATTCAGCAACACGAAAAACTGTTTAACGAAGAAAATTGGATTTTGACGGTGCGCTAAAAGTTGTCAAGTAAATTACCTTTATCCTACATTTTTTACACAAAAGGGGATTACTTTATATAAAAGGTGTAATCCTCTCGTGAAAAACTTTTAGATTAATTAAGAACATCTTTAGATGTTATAATAGGCGCAAAGTAAAACAAAGGATCATAATCCTTGCAACACTTTAACGATTTGTACTTTAGCCGTTCGTTGTGATAATTATACGACACTTTGTCGTTATAAAATTCACTTTCTTATGTTTTATATTACATAAAAAGATTCCTTATAAATAAAAACTAAATTAGGTTCAGCGTTGCTTCTAATTTAACCTTCACTTTATTGTCGAAATTGGACGTCATTATACAAAAATATGAGGATTTTTATTTCATTGATGACTATTGACTACGTTACAAAAATATTATATCAGTTAACAAAGAAAATGATGAAAAAGTATCGAACTGTTTACGTTGAAGATCGTCCAGTAATAAAAGTTCGGCCGTAATAATATTTTTTTTTAGATTCTGTATTGATCAAGAAATCTTGTAAACGTCTACCAAGCAAAACAAAGAAAATGGGGTAGCAAATAAATCGAAAAAATGTTCCTAATCAATATCCAATTGTTAGTTCACGAAGAAAATTTCATGCAGTCCATTTATCTACCACTTTATCCACAACTTGAAATACTTGAAGTCCACACGAATGAAATCGCGGGCGAAAATTAATATTACATTACTTATAATGTATAAATATATAGATTAACTTTTCACTTTTTACGTTTGATTTTATACTTTGCAGTACACCTCGGAGCGAGACCGAATGCTGAAGATCTACTTCATCTGCACGCTTCTGCTGTACCTGGCTATCATCCTCATCCAACTGATTGTGTACGGAATGTAAGTACAGATATTGGGTGTGTGATATTATTTTACTTATTTAAAAAGTAGCCCCATAATAACATGGCATCACTTGATGACAGTTACACTAATACTTATTTATGTTTTGATTACTCCTGGTAATTCTAAATTCCGGTAATTTCCACATATTGTTACTTTGGAATGTCAGACGAAATTACTTCATCCAAAAGTGAAAACTCCGAAGAATTTAAGTTCAGGATTTCAAAATCCATATGGCATGCTGGTTTAGGAAGTCTTTGTATTCCTTAATCATGGATGAATTTTACTCCTTTTACACGCAGGTCATACGCCAACCTCGCAACGATGTCAGTTTGTGCTATCTTGGTCCTCATCGTGACTTACCTGATTCTGTGCAAGGACCTAAAGGTACGTTACAATATACAGTGGCTTGTTGCCTTACATATTTTATAGGACACATTTGTACATTCAAGCTACCAAACTGCATACGAAGCTAACTGAATATATACTGGTATAATAATATAATAATTCAATTCATCAGCCAAGCCACTAATCAATTGTCTACAACAAACTCAAAATCGAAATAAGTAGGAGCCCTAGCGATCATAGATAAACTAAATTATTTTCTTCATATAATTAGATTTGTCTTATTAGACTCTTCTACATAGTACAGACTTATGATTTCAATATGCTGTATCTAAGCGTTATTAGAATGTTTACTAACCCCATGACATCATGATTCAAATATAACAGTAGCTTGGAATTCCACGCCAAAATTCTAAACAATAAATTACAAGTCGTTTTAAGAAGACTTCTCGGTTTTAGAAAGTTGAAAAAAAAAAATTCGAAACCTCGCAACACTTTAAGAATCGCTTAAAACACTACAAAAGGCCGTCATACCAAATACTCGTATTTTGATTATTGTATGTTTGTCGCAGAACATCCCCCCGCGCATCCAGCGCCTGTCCCAGCGTGTGCACAACAACCGCAGACTGGCGCAGCTGATGTCTGCTCTTGTAGTGGTGGCGATTGCATTTCAAGTACAGATAATCATGGTAAGTATTCATTAGACTTTTCTGATCAATTCGTTACTGTCCCACAGTTGAGCACCAGCCTTCCTCTCAGAATGAAAACTGTTTAAACTATAATACACCAAGCACCGGATTAGTACAGTTCACACAACTTTTTTAAAGAACTTTTAGGTGTGTAGGTTTTCTCACGATGTCTTCATTCACCTTTAAATCAAGTGATAATTTTAATTTGTAGTAGCATGTAACGTAGTAAAACCAAAACTGCGAGACTGGAATCTAAACCTTGGATCTCTAAATTGAAAACCGATTTTTAAACGATAGCCTATCTATCATTGCTTGTTCAAGATGTCCAATATGTCCTAATAATTCCAGGTATCAAAATTCAAACCGACGACTAACATTGTGAAAATGAATAAAGCTAATTGTAGATTTGTAGACTTTTGATATCTCTAAACATTTGAAAGAAATTTTCCAATTTTTTGTATCTTTATTATGTAATTCTTCATTATTAGAGTGTGTTAATTAATTTTAATACATACATAATAACATCGATAATATAATTAGGAGCTGCGTACTTGGGATTCTAACCAAAAGCTCAAACGCAGGAAATGCATACCATTACTGAGCCGTAGTGCTTCGAATATGTCGGATATTGTAACTATGTGATCGATGTGTTACCAATAACGTATTAATTGTAATACAATATTTAATTTCGTTGGTGACCTTCCCGAATTAGGCGTCAACGGGTTTAAGACGTAATGTCGTATCATGAATTTTTTCTCGACATTTTTGGATGAATAACACCAAGAACTTTGTAAACTTAAAAACGTATGTTGCTACATTTTTTGAACTTATTTCAGGGAATATACATTGGTACAGGTCAAGTGAATAGACCGAAGACTCGCAATGACAATGGATCATGCCCGCTCGATGTGAATGAGGTATTGAAAATTTTATACTTCCAGAATATATTTGTTCTCTTACTTTATTTTATCGAAATCTCTGCTCTTATAAATATTGTTCTACTCTTCAAAAGAATCTCTTCACGTTATTACGATATTTGTCTACTCAACTTTAGAGGGTACGAGAAATATGGCACAAATTCTGATCCTCCAGAATATTATTCTTAGATTGAAGTGGTAAACGAGGTTTTAATTTACAACACGGTACGTGATTACTACTTCATATAGAACAGCGGTTCTATCGGAAGCTGATCACATACGCATTGCATCTCCCGATAGCTTAGGAGGTCGTACCAAGAGTAAATCAGTCAGCATCCAAACTTTTCCACCGGTATACGAGTACTGCTTCACACTCAAATAGTTGGTAGCTTTAATTATCTTTCATAAGCCTATGAAACAAGCCTAAAAATCTTCATTCGTTCTTTTCCAGTACTACTTGCAACTGACGCTGCTTCTGATGGTCCTGTGCGCGGTGCACCAGATCCTCATCACGTTGCTGAAGACCTTGTTGCTGCTGTCCATCTGCGCGGCGTACGTCGGCGTCACCGTGCTGAAGTACCTGAACCCCGTATACAATCCTAGGTAAGTTTTGTATTAAAATTTTCATCGACTATTAACCGTACACTGACATCTGACATCCAACTTAGTGCTCAAGGGTAGCAACGCATCTGTGGTCGACTTCAGTTGGGATTCTGATCTTATCTGGGGTGGAATACAAATGTCCATGGGCGGCAGTTACCACTTACCATCACGTGGACTGCATGCTCGTTTGCTACTCCATCATATAAAAAAAAATTCGAAACAAACAAATCCAATGAGAATCATTAGTAAAAGTATCGAAATCAATCGTTAAACGTTGGGAAGAAAGTTGCAAAGGATAATTAAAGCCGTAATTATTTTTTATTGAACAATAAACATAAAACAATGTCGGGAACTTAGTTGCCAACCTCCTACTTTTTGTTAACAGTAGATAAATTCAATAACAGATCTAACCCGGAATGTGAGACGGACTGGAACCAGCAATGGACCAATGTCGTGGTCGCCATTGGCGCCACCATCGCCCTGATCCTGCACTCGCAGCAAACGGAGAGCACCTACCGCCTTGACTTTATCTGGAAGCTGCAAGCTAACGGTTCGTACATTTTTAACTTTTAGCCGATTTACATTTGGTGTTTCTACTTATGAGATATCCATATTAGTCATCAGAGGAGTAACCTGTTTTCTTGGCGAGCTTACGGAATCCATAATAGATTTCGCTAGGAGTCACACATTTTAATGTTCTTTTTTTATTGAGCGCTTAAAAAAACAAACCCTCTTTCATTATCCAAATCAAATTGCATTTTGTACCTGATTTTTATGTAAAATTTTGATACAGATGAAAAGGAGGAGATGGAACACCTCGAGGCCTACAACCGCAAGCTGCTGGCCAACATCCTCCCCGAACACGTTGCACAGCACTTCCTGAACAGCGAGAAGAATATCGATGTAAGTATAACATCGATGGACTCGATCATCACCTTTATACAAATAGGTTGAAACAAAGAGTTAAGGACGTTTATCTATTTTGTTCTTCAACCAAATATCTTCGTTTATATTTTGTTGATATTAAATAGCGTCATGTAAATAGCCTCCTTTAAAAAATGTACAAAGCTTTTTTATTCCTGATTAACTCGAATTTAAACTACTGGTGTAACTACTCTATATACATATATATAATATACAAATAGGCAAAAACAATTCAGTATCTTTTTTTCTTTTGTTTGTCAACCGACATTATTTTTTGTTTGGTTGGTTTTATCAGTAAAAAATACTCTGGTTTCGAAAGATTCAAAGGAATAGCATGCTTCTTATTGGTTAATGAATCGAAATATAAATTAAACAAGATATTTTATTATTCTCATTAACAAAACAATGTTCAAATGGTTTGTAAAAGTCAATAAAGTTTGCCCATTTGATTTCAGTAGGCAACTTAAACTAATAAACTGGTAACAATTTCCAATCAGGAGCTGTACCACGAGCAATGCGAGTCGGTGTGCGTGATGTTTGCATCAATCCCCAACTTCTCGGAGTTCTACGTTGAGCTGGAGGGCAACAACGAAGGTGTGGAATGCCTGCGTCTCCTCAACGAGATCATCGCCGACTTCGACGAGATTCTCGCTGAAGAGCAGTTCAAGTACATCGAGAAGATCAAGAGCACTGGCGCTACGTACATGGCGGCTTCGGGTTTGTTTTGCCAACTTTAGTTTCGTCTTAGATGATACGAATATTTTGGTCATTATTAGTGGATTTTAATGTTATAACCATTTTCCGATGATATTGTTGTTGACATTTTTATTTCTATTAGGTACTTCGACAAATTCAGTCTTCCATATTTTGAATAGAGTTTGATTTATTCAGTGGCTACTTATTATAGAACAAACGATTTTCTGTTTTTCTGTTATTATTATCTTATCCATTCAGATTTAACATTTCTTTCCTTTGTCTCTCTTCTTTCCATAACATTGCAACAAATTGTTTTTAAGAGAATTGTTAATCGGTCCTTACAGTAACCCCTCCTATTTATTTAGGTATTTGCAACATACATTCAGTGAAATGCTAAAAATTGATTCTTATTTCTCCAGGACTGACTGTTGCTACGCGAGATCTGCGCGGCTACCGCCACGTGACTGCGATGGCCGACTATGCGCTGCGTCTCCGTGAACAGCTGCAATACGTCAACGAGCACTCCTTCAATAGCTTCCGCATCAGAATCGGTAAGATGCCCAACAATTTGCTAGCTTTGCGATGCAATGCGACCGGTGGTTTGCGAAAAATTTTACACCTCAATTCAAGATATAAATTGTGTGTTCTTGCTTGCGCATAATAATGGCGTAGGCTCTGGCTAAAAAAGATAGACAAAGTAATTTGAAGTAAAACTTGAATTTATAAAAATGACTTGTGGCACCCTGCCAGATTTATTGATTGTAAGAATGCTCTTTTTTGTGTTTCCGTATTTCATTTGATTCATTACAGCACCATGATGGTAACCTAAATTGTTCCAAGCTATTAATATCACGCAATGACATAACAACTAATTCGAGATTTAGTTTTATGATGAACTGAATTATCATTATTTAGATGTGATTTTCTCGCAATCCGTTTTGTATGCAAATAGCCGGAATTTGGTGTGCTTCGATACTTTGCTCGAAGCGCTATGCCTATCTTTTTTGGTCCAAGGGCGTAAATAAAATTTCAAGTAATTTCGTATATCCAAATTTTTTGCCGATCGCCCGCGCGTTGCGTTGTCTTGTAAAATATCATGACCGTGCATGTATCAAGTGTGGTTTTGGTAGCGGAATTTGATGAAGTCAAAATTCAAAATTTTGCAATGTTAGGAACGATTGGTTATTTCAACAGGCATCAACATCGGGCCGGTGGTCGCGGGGGTGATTGGAGCTCGCAAGCCGCAGTACGACATCTGGGGCAACGCGGTCAACGTGGCCTCTCGCATGGACTCCACTGGCCTGCTGGACCATATCCAGGTATCATAACCACTAACCTCTTCCATGGGTGTCTTCCGTGGGTATCTTCGGTATCGTGAGGCTACGCTAGCGTGCGATTGTGGTACCACAATAAATTATTGTATTTAAGATTCTGTTACTTTATAATAACATAAATTGTTACATTTACCGGTCTTAACATTTCAGTACGAAATTCGTCACCTGAAAGTTGAATTACAGGTAGTTTTTTTACAGCAAGGCCAAAATGCTTGCGACATTTTATAACATATCTTTGAACTTATGTGGGTGCAAGATTGACGCACTCATAAAAAACAATGCAAGAGACGCTTCAAGGCGTATCTAATGATCGAAATCGGAGAGTTTGATATCGATACAAAACAAGAATTGGTTTATATCAAGCAATAGCAGCTGATGCGGCTTTAAGTTAGCGAAGAATGTGTTTTCAATGCGATTTATATTACATCAGTGTCATGTTATTGTATTATATGCAGCAAGCGAATTCTTTTCTCTAGGTGACGCAAGAAGTGTATGAAATCCTGGCTGCGCGTGGCTACAGGCTGCGATGCCGTGGAACCGTTGACGTGAAGGGCAAGGGCAACATGGTCACCTACTTCCTCGATGGCATCGGGGAGACCCAACTGAATAACGTCCGGGACCCCTACGATGTTAGTAATAATTATTTTATTAAATATATAATTTAAATATTGCAGAAATTTTCATTCATTTTGAATCAAGTGTTACATTGTACAGGAGACTCATTCGAAACATGTTTAAGCTCTTGAATTTATCGTTTTTTCTCGTTTTATATTTTGCTGCTCTAGATAAATTCGAAATAAAAGTCCATGTCATTTCATCTTGTAATAGTCACGTCAAAATTTGTTCAAAGCTGTCCTAAAATTGTCCTTAGAGACATTAGCAGAAGCATAAACACTTCACTCTAATAGTTTTTTTTTCGTACTTGTAATAATTACACAATCAACCTTCCAGGACCCGCAGCCATCAACGTCGTCTGCAGGTAACTTCATCCAAGTGGAGGTGAACGAGCCACCCCGCCCCGAACCACGCCAGCTGGAAACTCTCTCGGAGGGACACACTGACGAGGATGGCGGACCGTCACCCAGGGCTTCCATCCCCAGAGGTAAATCTCGCTTGCATTTTATTCTATTTTCACAAAAAGAGGGTAGTTTCTTCGGGGTGTTGGTAATTGTCGATGGGTGAAATTACATTATGTTGTTTGTAATTGTCTGTAGCATAAATAGTCTTACGATTTTGAAGAAATATGTGCAAATATTTTTTTTTTCATCGGAAGAGTGTCATAAAACTATACGTTAAATTACTTAAGACATTACACGCAGTTACTTTCATTTTGTTTATATTTAGAGATTAACGCAGGCTTTCGAAAATTGAATTCAAATTGTATTAAATAGACATATGTGTAGGTTGTTATTCGAAGTATAACGTATTTGATTCCTTGTATACGCAGAATTAAAAGTAAAGAAACACGTGGTCAATATCAAAAAATATTCTATAATTTTAAATTCCAGAAAACCAAAACGGTTCGTTCAGCCCGAAGATGACGAACGGAGCGTCGTCATCACGCGAGAGCCTCGCGAGCGCGGTCCGCGCGCGCGTACTCAAGCGCCGCTTGGAGCGCCCGCACTCCTTCGCCGACATCGACCTCCCGACACTGGCTAACCTAATCAACTCCAAGGCCTACTCCGTCGAGTTCGGCAATGCCTTCTACATGGAGGCGAACGAGGAACCGAGGCGTGTTGTAAAGCAACCCGTGGTGGAGACCAGGAGCAGCAGCGAGATCGAGTCGTTCCTGCCAGAGAGCACCCCACGCCGCAGTGTCAGCCTCATGGACTTCATCTTCCGCCGCAAGAGGCACACCACCACCCCGGTTAACATTATCGAGAACCCGATGAACGCCGTCTAAGCCTAAGTTATTGTGTATTTTATAGCATAAGACTATGGTTTGTGTTACGCTAACTCTTTGAAGACACAGAAAAAACGTCACAGATTCGGTCGATTTGTGATTTCTTAATGATTAGTGTATTCAAAGAGTTAGAGTTACTATTCCTTGATATAGCCACAGCTCTTACGAAATATTGGTAACTACTAGGAAATTGCAAATTGAACTAAAAGTTAAATAACGCACGTACTAGTAGTATTTAACTTTAATCATTTTTGATGACTGCTCTGGGTTTGACACAAATATTGAAATTTTGTCACCTGGATAAGACGTTTCACCCGGATTTGACATTTCTCTCGGATATGACTTTTCACTCGGATTTGACATATTAACCTGGCTCAGACGATATTAACCTGGATTTGACATGATATTCTCGGATTAGACGTAATTTACCCGGACTTACAAATTTTACCCTGATATTGACACTACTCTGATATGACAAAACATTCATGGATTTAATTGGTATTAAACCAAAATGCTGTTTTATCTGGAGAGATCTTATATGCAAGACTGAAAGTAATAATCGACCATAAAACAACTGACAACGCTAGTAGCGAAACTAAATTGTCTAAATTGAAGACGAATTTATTGATATTAATAATACACGGATGGAATACATTGAAATGGTGATATCGCATAATACGCGGGAACGTGCGCTTAAAGTGAAAAAGAAGCGCGAATATCGTCAATCGATGGAACAAGGATGCGATGGAACTGATATGCTTAAACTTTTAAGTTACATACGTATATATATATATTATCATAATTAGCATTTAGGTTTCAGCGTTATATGTATAGTTCTATATCTATAATATATATGTATGCTACCATCTCTTAAAATATGACGCGTGAGAAATTATAGTTCGATATTGGATTTTGGGAAAAGTCACGTTGTATTTTGTAGAACTTTTAAAAGTTATCAAACTTGTAGATATTTAACGATTTCCTAAACTGTAGACTAACTAATTTGTGTACAGGGTCATAGGAAATTCTAATCGACCTTACAAAGGCAATGATTATGAACGAATGCTTAAAAACTAGAGAAGTTATAAGAATGGTTAGGTAATAATACGAACTTATCAGGGTCTACACTTGCAAGGATTATAATTTTTACGTAACGAACCTTAAGATAAACAACGTCGGACAATCCATTTCATGAAGAAAATAAAGAATGTTTGCCACTAATACAACTCAAGGTAATTGGGATTTGCTTAGCAAATAAACAAATGATCGAAGAAGCGGGGACAACATGAAATGAGTTGATTTAATTTATATTAAAATTCTGTATCCAATTTATAATCCGACAATTGTCAAAAACAAATTGAATAACAATTATTTTTATGTCTGTCTCCAATTATTGCGGATATTAGTTTCATTTCTACTTAAATTAATGTAAATCTGCTATTTAAACAACGTGACAATGAAATTGGATGTAGGATTTTTTATTTTTTAAATATGCAAAATTAAACTGACGAGCTTATTGAATATATTAAACTTTCTACTGTAGTAGTATATCTACATAATATGTATTATATCGAAATTTAATTTCGTATTTAATGCTTGGGCGGGTTTTACTTCAGCATTACAGTGACATATTACTTTTCTTTCAAATATCTACTATATTCTTCTTTCAACAGCACATTTTTTTATGTAATTTACAAAGTAACTATCCTATTAGTTGATCGTATATCTTTACAAATTTTTATTGTAATGACTCATTAATTATAATTTGTAATGATACACAAAAGATAAATCTGATCATCAACTGTCAAAAGTATACCCGAGAATTAAATCGATTAAATTTCAAATAATTATTTTGCTCGCTTTTATTTAATGTTATAGATATAATTTTGACAAAGTCATATTTTTGAGAGAGCGCTATAGACCAGTGCAAATAGCTTTTTGTAAGAAAAAAATAATAACAGCATAAAGAGGCACGAGAGTGAAATGGGTTCTTTATGAACTTTTAGGGGGGGATACGGTTTATAACAAATTCCAGCGAAACTAGATCCCGTATCGATAAAAATAATAGAAAAGTTATAGATAATTAAAAGGTCTATAACTTTCCCATTAACCATTTTTTCGCATAACGAAAAGCTAGTCGCGTTGTATTTCCTACCTTTTTTAACACTTCTCATGCTGTTGTTATTTATTGGCATTTTTTGCCTTTTACACAGATATCTGCATTGGCCTACTATGTTTTGATCGGTAAGAAAAAATATTGTGTGATCAATTTTCAAAATATTTGTACTCCGAGTGACGGAGATCAGCCAAAGGAATAATCTCATTGATAGCTAAGAACAGAAGATATGGGTATTATTAGGAGTGTGTTAGTTATAATTGTAAATTAGTTACGCATTTGCGCAAAGAATATTATATTATTTAGGCAGTCTGATATTATCAGATATTGTTGTCGCATGTAACCACAGTAGTTGAACTCGGATTCTGCAGCTTAGTACCTACCCAATGTTTAACTTTCAGCTACAAAAAATAAAAATACCAAAAAATCAACAAAAAAAATACAACTTCACGTTCTTTAGTCCTTAGTTTTTTAGAAACTGTTGTGATTACTAAAGCCGTAGACAAAAGCATGACTAAATGTTGTAAATTAGTTTAATAAATATTTAAGCAGTTTAAAATCAATCAGTTATTTGTCATTTACAAAACTGTGTGCGAATCATGAGCATTTTACCTAATATAAACCAAAGTCAAAACTATGTGGAATCTTTCATGGAACTGTTTAAATATTTATTTAATGTTATGTTCCGTAGATCTATATCTAAGTCTAAAGTACAGAATATTAACAGCAACCATATTTACAAGTATTTCTTAAGTAAATGTCGCAGTAGTAATTGCATGCATAACATTTTAATCTGTAGGTAATGAGCTACTCAGAACGTAGAACAAATAATGTGAACAAGTTTTACTCCAGTTGGTTTACAAATTCAATGATATTATCGGTAAAAAAAGATGCTCAATGCTTGGCGGGGACACTGTCGTATCCCCAGATAACTGATAGATCTTTCCGATACTATTGAGCAAATTGTTTTCACATACATTCTATTTTACATGGATTCATAATTTTAATTACATTACCTTTATACCTTTCAAGTACTCAGTACTTATTTTTAGGCATTTTTTTGTTAATTTTAGGCTCTGTTAATATGATAACTGATTTACTTTGATTCTACTTTTCGTACCCCTGTCTGTTTTCTTACTTATATTATCATTGAAAATGTATATGCAAGGATCACTATGTTTATGGGTATTCTCACACGTTCGATAACCAAATAGTAGACAATTAGTATACCAAATAGTAGCCAAAAACGTAGAATATGCATAGTAAGTATACGATATCGTAATGTTTATCTTATTGTAATTCATTGAATCATAATTCCAATAAGATGGTATTTTTTGTTCTGAAACAAAATTTAAAACACCTTTCATTATTTTTGATACTTTTTTTTATTTTTATGTACTAATATTTCTGTTATTATTGGATTTAACTATAAACCTCCTACAGCCCCCAAAACAGCCAAATTATCTCATTTCAGTTTCGTTTCAGACAAATTATACCTATAATTGTCGATGTAGTAGAAACTACCCCTCACAAATAGGTGTTATATTTATCTTAGTAATACATATTATAAATGTTGGTTATATTGTTCCTTACATATAGTAGATCAATGGCGGATCCAGGGAAGACGTAAGGGGCTCAAGTTAACCTCCCAAAACATAAAACCGTGTACTTAAGTCCACCCGTGACAATTTAGGTGGTGACTCATTTTTTCGCCATCAACATTCGGCCGGTTGAAGCCCTTCCTTAGAAAATCCTGAATCCGCCACTGTAGTAGCATCATATTATTATAATTGTAGTTTTTAAGTTTAGATTTAGATGGAGAGAGAAAAACAATTTGATTTTTAATTCTTTTTATTATTGTTATTATGTTTTAACATAGACTTTATGAACTTTATGAACTTTCACGTAACAGTTCCTGGCCGAACAAAATATAAAATTAATTTAAATTCAATTAAGTACCTAACTTTACTTTATTAAATGCCAAAACATGCTGTCATATCACTTCAGTGGTAAATGACTTGAAAATATAAGTAAGTTTTAATGTTTCCAAATTATTCCAAATTTATTACTAAATTTACATCCCAAAATATTTTAAAATTATTTAAAAATCTTGAACTTACGACGATCGATATATTCCAATTGTCAGTCAATGAGATCGCAGAATGTTTTAAAATTTTATCTTTAAACATGACAGTTCATTTGGGTATTTACAAAATTGAATCGAAATTTCAAAATCAATGTGTTTATTAAATTCATATCGAAAATCGTGGTCCAACGTCCCTTGGTAAATATTTACGAAACAAGGTTTATTTTATACACATTTATTTTTTTATTTCGTCCCCTCTTATTGAACACAGTTTTTCTTAAAACGATTCCAGGGAACTTTTTACGATTCCTTATTTTTAATATATTTTATTAATAAAACATTATGGAGTACCGTTAATTCTTTGAAATTAGTAGGTATTTGCTTCAAAAGATTAGACTTTACGGAATATTTCACGTATAGCATTGTTTGTAAATAGCTTTTTTACGCTTTTGCTAGAGCTCTACTTTACGCACGACGAACAAACATACCCACTATAAATTATATAACTATAATTTTATGACATACCAATTTGTCTATATCCACACTAACCTATCTTTTAAATATTCGTTTTTAAATTCCTTTATAAATATTTTACTAAAATTGTCTTCAAAAATCTGTATTTTTCGATGTTATATATACTAATTAGCAGTACCTATCAACCTGCCTCACAGTATTTCTCTGCGATATTATTTTAACTTAGTTATTATAATTAATATTTTACCCCTTGCATATTAATATTGTAGAGGATCCGTACGTATACGATACATAATATTTAATGGTTGTTTTACACTTGCTTCAAAAGAGACATCATAATATTTGGCATTTTTTTTCAAAGGATATATTGTTATAATCTTCAAGATTTTGTAAAGATGCGAATTAATTATACCTAGACGTCGTGCCAAATAGAATAGGTACCTACCAAACGGTTACTTTACGTACTTACGTATCTAGTTCTCTTATTTTTATTGTATAAGATTTATTACGTAGGAATATAAACAGAATATTTAAAGAGTACCAGATTTTGCATTTGAATATAACAACTAAGAATATAAAAAATATAATAATGATAATAAAGCAATCTGAAATTGGAAATAAATAAATTTTAAACGATATCCCAGATCACAACTCACACGAGCAAACTGTGTGAGCTTAGGCTTGTGTTCTTTTTTGTTCGCAAGTGGATGGAGCAGAAATACAGAAATTTTAAGTATACTCTTGCATGTCCTTTGATATGCAAGGTTACAAGCGAAATTACATTATGTAGACTTCCAGGAAGACATTAGTCGCAGTGACCGTAACTATTTGCGGTACTGATATGTGCCAACCCCTTATTTAAAATCAAACTCTGCACTAGGCTTCTAACTAGCCAATATGGATATTCAATATAATACTAAATTGAGATAGAACGACGTTCAGGTAGGACCTGATTTCTATTTGATATCGACTATCAAAATCCAGTTCATTTTGATATTTATGTTATGTGTTGTAATATAATAGTAAATAAAACAACTTTGTATTATCAGTCTTGCCTAAAACAGAGGCCTATGAAACTCAATAATCATAAACAAAGTGATCGTAGACAAACTTAAGTCTATGGCAGTTACAGACCGATTGTGTTTACGCGCCAAAAGTCTTTGATCTTTTAACCGATAAATAGACAACGTGTGATAAACATACACAATATATATAAGCAACAACTTCAAGGGCTACTCCATGTTCTATGCTGCGTTTTGACTACACTTAATTATGTATGTTTATCTACACTTAGTCTTGTCTGGTAACAACACCTAAAGGTGCGTCACATCTGGCGAATGTGCCGCGAATGTGAACAGTGCCCGCGCGCAGTTCGCGTGCAACCTAAGCGCTGTACACATTTATACGAGTCTTGCATGAGTTGCGCTAAAGAAGCGC
>DWRA01001468.1:0-16959 GCA_018250295.1 Spathilepia clonius
GTAGCCAAATGGCAAAAATCGGAACCCTTATAGATTCGTCATGTCTGTCTGTCCACCTGTCCCTATGTCACAGCCATTTTACTCGGAAACTATTAAGACTACAGAGTTGAAACTTGGTAGGTACTTGTATTCTGTAAACCGCTTTCCGAATTCTGTACAAAAATAAAAAATATATTAAATAAAAAATAAAAAATGGCCGGTTTTTTATTTTCTGTTATCTACTAGAGCTGGATAAGTAACAATTTTATAATGAATCGTTATTCCTGGATAGATATTTTGATTCCTGTTATTCGTTTTTCTAGATTTACAAAAATAGAAGACAACCGAATAATCTTACAGTACAAAAGTCTGCAATACATACTTTCTTGTAACACATCGGCAAATATCTCAATGTATCAGAAAATCGCAGTGTGATAGTGTAATAAATAGCATTTACTTTTAATCTTGCTAATAAATTTAATGATTTGATTACATTTTGGCTTAAAAAACTCAAAACAATTTCCAATCGTGCAGAGGGCGAGATAGTACGACTGATGTGAGACATTGCAAACCTACTGCGTCCGTACACTCGGCAGGGCGTGGTTTGTGTCATGCGGGCGCGGCGTACACAGAGTGTATTTGAAGCCACACACGCTCGATATTAACACTGTACCCTTAGTATGAGATTTTACGTTTAAAATAAATAAGGATTTCGCATACGCGCTGCTAGGAGAAGTTTGTGTCTTCTCGATAACGACGGTCGAGTAGCTGAAACGTAAAAAACTAATACAGTTACGGCGCTTGCTCTGCGAAAGTAGTTACAGCTAACCATAGTGTGGGTAATTAAAATCAACTTCAGTAGTATAGGAGTTCTACTTGAAATTGATTATAAGTATGATTCGTTCCTAAGAGCCGTTTTGAAATAATTCAAATGAGTAAATATGCATCGATATCGAATCTTTTAAACCGTAATAGCAATAGCGTCTGTATAGCTTCAACCGAATCATGAACAGTTCTACTACCGTTACTGTATAGGTATCTACTTTATAAAAATGTACTCATCATAATGATATATTTTTATAATTAAGTATACAATATAATATCAGAACAAGAAAATCCTATTTGTTTTTAACAAAAGTCAATATGTGGGCTTCTGAATTATACGTCATTAGCGCCGATCCTAGCACTTAATCAGGGTAGAGACTTATTACCTAGTGCAAAGAGCGACTTCAGCTCCCCCAAGACTGGCCCTGTACTATTGTTAGCTTACTTGGTATTGCAAGCTTTTACTATTGTTAGCTGTTGCAAAACTTTGGTCATATTGGCGTCGGCAGGGCGTGGTTTGCGCCATGTGGCCGCGAGACCCAGAATATATTTGTAGCTAGACGCTCACACACATTGTAATACTGTAAGATGGAACTAAATGTTTCTTTACACAATCAAATTTGTTTTCGTGAAAGTAGTAATGAAGATAAAAATGAAAAAGTATAACATTTTACCACATAATAAACGTCAACAATTTTATGCTCTGTGTTATGCCTGATTTTAGACAGTCATGTGTATGTACCTAATGTTCACGCGCAGAAGTTTTGGGTCTCATTTACTAAAGTAAAATATCCATAAATCATTTTAATTTCATGTCGTGTAGCTTTTGCTTGAGTTGTAATACTTTTACAAAATGTTTTTTTTTAAATGATATAAATACTTAAGCTTTAAAAATTACTTTGAGGCAATGTAAATATATATCACAAAACAAGTAGGTTTATAACGTAGGCGCATACAATATCTAATACGGAGATTTTACATACCTACATATTTTGTAGTCCGTATACTACAGGGACGATGGGTTACGCAGATAAGGGCTATCTACACAAATTGTAGCCCTTGCCCTATTCGGCAAATTGGGTGCATTTCCACGCAAAATTTTAACACGGCCGCCTGCAAAATGGGCAGTTAGTGTCCCGATAAGCTAATCCTTTTGATACAATAGTATTTGTATGTTAAGTTAATGCCAGATGTACAATTTTGATACTGTAATTCTTTTAATACATTTTTGTATTGTAGGCGGCTTGTATAATTAAGAAGGTATATTAAATTAAATTGTGATTTAAAATTTAGTTAGTAATTTACATTGTGGCAATATAAGTAGCAAAAATGCGTGATATATCTACGTAATACAGTATTTGTCTAATTATCGTGTCTATTTAATAACACTACGGTTATATAGAAAATTTTACCTTAATAAAATCTACCTTAATAATAATGACAAACATAATAAAAACCATTAGCTCGTATGTATTAAAAAAAAACAAAGACAAATTCGTCAACAAACTAGACAAGTTACATCTAACCTTACTTACAATACATGCATGGAAATATGTTACCTTTTTATTTACCAAAGGCGGCTTATATCTGTTTTCTTAGAACCTTTACATACACGCCATATAAATATGGTGAGTTTAAAGTGTCAGACACACTTGCGTTGGTACAGCTGGCCGCGATGGGCTCTGATAACACGGCCCCGATCACCAGATAACCTTTGTAAACAACCTGTATCCACGTTAGCGTAGATACTCCATGAATTTGGCTTTTGCTGGACCTTTTTTATATGACGAAAGTAGCAAACGAGCTATCGGCCCACCTGATAGTGGCTTTTGCTGCTCATGAACATTTGTAACCAACTCCAGATAAGATTAGAGTCCTACCAGAGGTCGAGGAGGGCTAAATTACTATTCCCGAAGACAAATTACTCTTCGAACTAAAATACAGCAGCGCTTAATACTGTTTTTATTAGGCAGAAATAGGTGCAGCGGTGGTGCTGCTGGAGTCGACCTTCAGCAGGTTCGACCACCTTCATACTACAACTTAATTTACTTATAACAATGTAACTTAATAACAGAAAATTCCCAGCTAGCATACAAGGTAAATGAATAAAGGTAAATAAATTTAAATAATTTGAATTATTGATTTAGAAATAAAGATTAATGAAATTGCTTTTTAGACCTATTTGACGTACTTAGGAGTTATTTTAAAACATCGTAAAAATACAACTCGTGCTCGCATTTTTGCTAGAAAAATATTGTTATTTATTACCATTTGAAAAAATATATGAAAGCCGAAGACAATGCTAAATGAATAATACAAAAGCACTCTACGCATGAAAACAATGTTCTTATATTTATTGCGGGTCGGGAAAAAACCTGATTTTTATAAACAAAACGTTCTATTCTTTAGCAATAATTAATGCTATTATTTTCTTATTCTTTGTTTAAAATGTATCCGAGGTTTCCCAGAAATTGTGGGCGGCCTATTTATGTGATACAGCAGGCGCGGAGGAGTTGCGGGTTTTGTTAAATTGGATTATTTCCCGTTCGTTACTGTGTTCCGATATTTTCTCCGCTCCGCTATTTCTCTATTGTGCTTCGATACTTATTTATAACCAAATTTATGTTGGTATGTTATGTCGTAGATTGTCGAAGGGGTCGATGTGATACGCGATTTGTCCGCATTATTTCGAGTACGTATTTTTGTTTGTTTTTGCTACTCTACTGAAGATCTAAAACGCTAAGTTCATCTTAAAAACCCAATAACCAGTTGCCATTTAAAAAGAAAATAAAATCTATAGATATATAATTATGATAGGTAGCAAAACTATGGATCATTGATTATTACGGCTGAGATTAACATTAACGATTTTATCTTAATGCTAAATTATACCTACCTTATGTCTAAAATCTTCTACCTATATTATAAAATTAGGCACTGCTTAAAACACTATCTAATAATATGAATAGTTTATGAATTAAAAATATTTTGTTTACGAAATATGTTTCGACTCCCGCTGGGAATATTATAAGCTCTAAATCTTTATTTATATTTCATTTAGTAATTTATTATCTACAATATTAATATGTACCTACTATATTACTTGATTTATATGGAATATCTATACGATATTATAAAGTTTTTTTTAATATTCGCCTACGTCATTATTTTGATACCAAAATTATGTAGGTTAATATTTTGTTGTTTTCGTGTATATATTTTGGTATAAAAATAATGAAGCTAATTTTGTAAGGTATAATAATAACACTTTCAGCAGCGACTTTATATTTAACTCTGTGTTTACGTGATAACGAAGATACCTACAGACGTCTACATCAGAATTCTACATATGACACCTAAAATACGTTCTTAGCGTACAGCCAAATCACGCCCCTCGCTATTTGCGTAAAACATAATAAAACCGTGTGTAAAACGAAAATAAACATGAAGAGTTGACGAATTATAAATACTCTAGCGGACAAAGTCAAGGCCCGTAGAGGCCCATAGACTCGCTTTCCTGCCTTGATAAACTTCCAACTAAATGTCAGTCAAACAGACTTCATTCTAAACTTTGAGAACTTCATAACTGAGTCGAAATTTAAACAATATTACTAAGGATGTTACGATATTACAGATATTTAACTTGGATGTATCATGTTAGTAGCTACAACGCGGGCTGATGACAGCGCGACCGCACGAATCGGTATGACGAATAATCGCTACACGTTTTATTGGTCGTAATTGTTGTCATAAAATGGTAACAAAATATATTTTTACGTTCGGCACGAGAGGCGTGTTTATCATCCCGTAGTCTGCCTATAACAAGCCAGACTTACACGGTGGTTATGGTGGGAAACGATTTTACGACTTTTTAATTGCTTAAGCTGTTTTCCTGAGGTGTCGCCCTAATTTTTTCATTCCCAAAATTTTATCAGGCGCCTGCATCAACGCTTTATTGAGTGGGTAAAATACCATAAACTTTTAACACAATAGGTATGCAATAAAATTTATATAAATGTACCGTTTACGTCCCAGTAAATTAAACTTAACATACAGAGCTACGAAATAAATCTAGTTTCTACATTGGTTCGTGTATTAAACGTAGTTTAATTTAAATTATTCCATATAAATAAATGAGTATAGATAGATGAGGAGCACGTAGAGAGAATTGAACGAATATATTAAAATATTTAATTATATTCCGAGGAAATGACTTTCGCGAGTTGTCCCATCTGCGGTCTAAACATTGTTGCGTTTCCTGGGAACAACGCTTGATTAAAACTCTTCTAATCAAAATTCTATTACGATTCTTCCGCGTATTTCTCGGAATATTCTACGAGACTATTAATTTACGGACGATGAATGACAAAAGATATAGTAAAGGTGTGTGAGTTCCGTAGCTATATTGTAACACATGGTAAGGGTTATGTTCCGATTTGTAGGCGTAGTTCGACGTCCGTCCTCGGGCGCCAACTGACTCACCGACTACGGCCGATTGTTCAACACTAAATGTCGATGGAATCGGTAACTCAAGCATTTTATGGCCGACTTTGATAATATATGGGGCGTTGCGTAATTCTCCTTTAGTTCGCCCTAAGCGAACACAAACGCAAATATTGAATCTGGACGCGGCGTTTGAAGATGCTTTATTGCTGAAGATTTTCATTCATCTACATTTACGCAATTTTATGAAAGGTTTTGAAAAATGTGTTTCCACTAACTCGTTTGAAGTTCCCAATTCTTTGTTTAGGCAAATAATACCTACGTCAAGTAACCTTCGCATTCGAGACGGCTAACCTTCAAAAAGTCACCTCAGTTTTATCTTACAATTAGAACGCTCTGACCTCATTATTCAATAAGTGAATTCGAATTTTCGTCTGCTAACAAATTCGTTCTTGAGAATCTACATGTATGTAAATCTGTAGTCAGTGGGTAAGTAGGTATGAGGTTATTTTTATTTCACGTCAAATATCCCTTTCAATAAGTCTGATATTAAAGCACTGAATCAAGAATGTGTCAGCGGTATGCGCGAGAAGAATCTTTAAGCTTTCTGCAACATTGCTATAACCATAAATATTTCTAGCTGTTCAATCGTCGGAGGGAATGGAAGTTGGCGCTTTATTTTTTACACTATAACAATTCCCGGTGGTCGTTAAAAAGAAAGATGAGCTCTAACTGCTCATTTTTATGGACAGTAAAGTTGCCGGCACGTGTCATGCGTTGGGCGACACTTCACACCTGATAAACTTAAAGTCGACAATTTTAAGGACACAACAATATTCGTGTTTACACGACGATATAATATATGGATTTTTACTTTATAGATTTGTACAAGTTACGTAGAAAAGTGTGTTGTTTTGAGACTACGAAAATGCCTACGTTAATTTATTTTAGTACGCCTTTAGTTAGATCGATGCGTATTTTTTGATTCAGCTTGTGAGATGATAATTTCCCTTCGTCTATCTTCCACTTTATCATACCAATTTCCTGTTTTATCACCATTTTCCAATCTTTACGCACAACTAAACCGATCTGTATGAATATACTCATCAAATGAATATTTGATGTAACGAATCAAACTCCCTTTTCATCGTAACAAGCTCGGAACACCATAACAAGCTCTAGTTCCCTACTTTTCCTTATCCAACTTCCTCCATTCCGCACAACTCAGTTTTCTATTTATAAAAATAGGCACCTCTCCTACATGTACAGGAAGTTAAAGTATAACCATAGAGATATAGCATCTAGTGAATCGACAGAACTGATACGAGATCGAGCGCAGGTAGGGAGTCAAATAACTTCAGTTATAAATAGGTAAACAGCGTAAATACAAGCGCTTGTATCGGCTCTGAGCCACTACTAATCGATACGCAATATTCCCACACCTATACAATACAACTCCGTCTTACCTGGAGCCGAAAATAAGCCTTATAGATCGCTATATAGGGACTATTCTCAGGATCGACAAAAACTGTAAATGTTTACTGAAGGTAACCGTACACACGGAAGCAAACACGTAAGATCTTGCGTATGTATGTGTAGCTAGTTAAAAGTTAAATACCAACATGTCGGATCTTCTTTAATCAAACTAATGGAAATGGCGAAGTTTTAGGGACCGTGTAATTTCTTTGGATATGCTACTTTGGTAGTGAGCATCAGTAAGAATTAGGGACGCTATCCAATTACATTCGGAGGCGGAGTTCTGTTGAAAAATCCATGTGTGATCTTAAAAGACCGGTATTTCTTATATTTCATCTTGAAGATTAAAAATTAATTATTTAACTGTAAGTATAGAGTGGATTGTAAATTAAAATAAAGGCTGGATCTTTATTAAAGATAAGATAAGAGATTTTAAATTGGTAGAGTTGCTTTCATAGAACTTAAACACTCCTCGGGGATTACGTGGATTATTTATACGTGACTTTATTACTTCAATGCCGTAAAATAAGACCATTTTCATTAGCATAGAAGATTTTTACGCGAAAACAAATTACATTTTTTTTGAGATTAGTTTTTACGAAATTCTGTAAATAAAATAGATTACTTTTGACGTTATCTTTTTTTACTTTCCTTTCACAGAAATTCTTTAACAAGTAAGAAGGGCGCGTTATAGCCGAAGTTTTGACGAACGGAGCGGTCTCCTGAAGAAAATCTTAAACTTTTATCTTTTTCTCTGATAAGATACTCGGTTGGAACTTCTATCATTCGTGCAGTTAAATTTTTTTTGTAACTGTAAGTTAAAAAGGTTTTCTCACACATTTAAGCCGTAACCTACAATAATAGTGATGCTAATGATTTGATTTCTGATCTCTTAATCGACATCTCTCCGGGCTTATAATTCACTTTATCGGGAAAAACAAACTTACGCGCTTGTGAATTCTCCATGCAGTTCAAAGTATCAGTAACTTTATATACAAAATTAAAACTACTTGGCTAGTTTGGTGAACTGTGGTTTAAGACTGTTCCCGTTTCGAAAAGCAATCCGTCTAATAGTAAAACAATATTGGATTCGAGATATTATTGTAGATATGTAGATATATAACTTCTGCAAGTTGACGTAAAAATATTTAACTATATTTTAATGTAAACAAGAACCGTTACTTTTAGGTATATTAAATTTTTTTTTCACACTAAATATAATTATTTCAAACATTTGCAAATATAGAGAGCGATCGGAACGCGGTGTTATTTCGAGTAAAAAATATGCACGAGAATTACAATTCTTTTACGATCCAATTTTATAGCAATTTTATGTCTTTTCAATTGCCTTCGGTTGACAATCGGGCTCGTGTAAACTCTAGCAAAATATGTGTGTGAAGAGTCCAAAGCTATTAAAATGCAAATCGGAAGTTAATTTACTATACATTACAGCGCCTATAGGAGGTCTCTGCAGCTCGAATAACCTGAATATTTAGTTATGCAGACATACCTACCTACCCGTAAATTCAGATTACATTATATTACAATGTTTTGAAAACAAATTACGATTTAATATAATGAAAATGTCAATTATTTTACAAAAAACTAAATTCTAATTAATTTCAGTTTTATATCTACAATTTCCTTATTAGTCGTGGAATGTGCGTAAAGTTATTTCACAAAATAGTTGTTATTAAAACCTAATTTATATGTTTAAAGTCGAAATATCGAACATAAATCAGATTTTGCAGAAAAAACATCGCTATTGGAGCCATATAAAATTTTTATAAGCTAATAATTCACATAACGAACTATACGCGTGTCGTATTAATGCAATCATGTTAAATTTTATATCTGATGTTTCCTACTACGTTTAAGGATTTATTGATCATAAAATTAGTCATTAACTTTAATTTTAACTATATATTAGTAATATATAGATAATTAAAATAATTATATGGTAAATAAAAACCAACCTGATATCGTTCAATATACGGTCGTAGAGGTCACACTAATGGTTGTAGAGGTTACTCTACCTAATGGCAATGGTACATACTTGAATATCTTATAGAAACATATGATAGGAAAAATATTTTAAAATGTAAATTTACAGATAGAAAACTCAGTATAAAAGTGTGTATTAACGAAAGAGGCGCCTAAGTCACCCTTTTTATTTATTTTGTAAGTTATAACTTTGTTGTTGTAAATACACGGTGCCGTAAATGTCTCTGGATTTAATCATAAAATCCAACAACAAAAATGTTGATTACCCAGTAACAAGATTCATTCAAGCGTTCAAGAGGCAATGTTCTGCCGAGAGTGCGCGATTTTGCCCAAATTAAATCATTACCAACACCTGCTCACACGAAGCTTCCGACGAGTTTCAACTCAATTAGGAATCTGTATGTACCGCAATAGCTACGTGCCTCTGTTTGCCTAGTACCTGCAAATTTTATTAAAATATGCGGACCAATTTATTTTACTCAGAATGTACGTAATTAGATGAGATATTTAATCAGTTTTCATTAATATATTTCATTAAATTATAACTTTGCTCTTTGATATCACGATTAGTAAAACTTCACGAAATATATAAGTTATGGAAGCTACATTCTTTCATAACTAATTTTTAATTGCATATTAGAAAAGAAATATTTTCAGTGTTATTCGATTGCGTACAAAAGAAACATATTAACGTTAGCAAGGCCAAAGCGTAGCGTAGAAAGGTAATAAAATGTATGAGTGATTTTGACACTTTACCCCCATGGAAACGAACGTTTACCTGCCTTTACCGATTAAATCTCTGGTGATATTTCACAGAGTTTGTATCCGCCTTCGAACTCATTTGAATCTAGGGAACTAATACATTACAAATATGTATAATCGAACGATTAGTTACACGTGTCGACAAGGTTTCAGTTTTATATTTATTGCACCCCACATTTTTCCGACCCCGGGAGTTTTTCTTAAAAATATTTATCCAATATACACAATCGGTGCCGCCTCATCACTTATGAAAAATCGTTTCTCCTCGAGTCCTCTATAAAAAGCTCATTCCAAATTAAAATTAAGGTCTAGCGTAACTAATGAAAAGAATCTTATATTTTCTCAGAGGGCGACTAACGAAAATAGGCCCTAATTTGATTCGTAAAGGGATTACTTTTGCTTAAACGCTGGCGCATTTACGACTTGTTACAAAAGATCGCTTGTCAAAATAACTGGTTGTTTTTGAAGATCCATTTGTGTGGTGTGCTACGCTAGCACTGAATTATAGGATGTTAAAAGAACAACATGTCGATATTTTAGTCACGTTAGATAAACCGGTAATAGCCGTATAAAACCTGTATGTAGAGTTACGCAATGGGGTTTTATTTTGCATATAGTTTTATTGACCTGAAGAATTCTAATTTTATACTTAAATATCTATGGAATTTTTGATATACCTACTGATTGTAAAATATATATCAACGGCAGAAACTCTAATGTGGTATATAAAACCACCGATAAATGTAGATTAGATACAACTCATTGTATAAATAGATATAATTAAGCACAATTATGTGTAAATTCTTAGTATATTAGGCTTCTATTTATGTAACTATAAATAAATAAAACTCATCTCGGTTGCCATTTTTATAATCCACCGGTGAAAACGGGTTTCTTCTCGAAATAGGAGGAGATATGAAACGTACTGAAGTGGGTTTCCATGCATAGTAGGAATGAAAAATGATAGGTATATTAGTGGCCATCCATGTCAAAGTCGTGAAACTATTTTCGATGAATCAGACAAGGACCAGCGATTGTTATCTAATGATAGCAACTAGAGTTCTCCCATCCAACTGTCGGCCGCGGGCTACGTGGTAAACTTCGCAGATCGATTAATAGTTTCAGGCACTGTGCACGATGTAAAAGATAAAAGAAATGAATAAAAACAAACTTATAATATTACGTAACGTATTTATTATCAATTATAGGATTATCTAGATCTGTATAAATATACCTAAGTCTTAGCCCTAAATCTACCATTTTATTGCAAAGTTTTTACAGTTTTATCGGCTTTTGCCAACAGATATCAGCAAGTTTTCACGATATTGTCAACAGTTGCCGTATTTTAACTACAATATGACCCCGCGACTCTTCCTGTCCTTGAAGGTTAGCGAACTGAGCGATAAGTAAATGATGTCTTCCAACTACTTATCCAGCAGTTAAGCAATAAAGTAAACAATGATATTCTTTTTCATGAAAATATTGCGATATTGGTACGATATCGCACTTTTACGGTTACAAAATAAATAAATAACTAACTGCTATTTATTGGCACGATACGATAATGATACCTATATTTACCTATAGATTCTACACGATATACCTACCTATTTCTTTTGCAAAGGAGACAAATATTGTAGGTATTAAAGCGAATTATAGAAAATATTTTTTACTGATAAAGTTAAATTAATATATGCTTTGGAATACGTCAAACAACCTGCTTCGGGTAAGATATTGGGAATTTACAACGTAAGTCCGGTTCCGATAAAGTTCAGGGTCTTTACTGCCAGTAGGACAAAGCGAATTAAATACCAAACATATTAAAAGGTACCATAAGATACTAAAATGACATTTATTTGTCATTAAAAGGTATATTTCGTGGGCAATATATGAACACGTCAACGTTTCGATTAAATAAGGAATCTTAACTGTATAATTATCTACTACTGTACGTAGAGGTATGTATTTCGTAAAGTATAGGTACTTTAACTAGGTAGCCATTTTTTGCAAGAATCCTCATTTATAATCAATATTTATAGATCCTAATATTTCTGTAAGCGTCTTTTAATAAACGTGTTTTAGCATTAAAAATCACGTTATAAGGACTCTCAACACTGCTGTTATTAGGCAGAAATATGTGTGGCGGCGGTGCTTCTGGTGTCGTACATTAAGGATTCTACTAACATCAATTTTTTTTTAACAGCACAGTGCTAAACGTATTTACACAATGTAGTTATAGTTATATGGACATGGTTTTTGAAGGATGTATAGGCAGTAGAGTTTTGTGTATTCATCGGCACATTGATAGATAAACGAGTGCTACCATAATAGGTACCTATTTCTTCCTTATAATAGTAGTAGCAAAATGTATGTTTAAACATTTATGCCTTATACGAGAAGAGTCTATTTTCAGTCGTGATATATTCTAAGCAAAGTGGTCAGTAAATTGGTTGCATATTCATAAAAATACTGTAAACCTAAAGTAAATTCTTAAAGGCGTGTAGGTATGTTTATGTGTGGCTAACATACACAACTCCATCGAGCGGGTCCATTAACATCAAGCGTTATTGGAGTTGCATCTCGAACCCCAAGCCACTCCGATAGCCCCAACGTTCCATTAAAAGAAACCATAAAATTACATTATTATGTGTTAATAATTTCAAGAGAAAGAACCTTCTACGTTCCCGCTTGACAAATTAAAACTCCGTATCCGTTTCGTTCTGTAAATCTTTTTTATTTCCCGTTCAAGTAATATACGTTCGGGAATCAAAGAAATTGCGCTTCGCCTTATTGAGTGCGAAAGTGAAGACCGTTCGGTAGCATATTTTTGTTTCTGGCGTAAAGCTTATTTCGTCATACCTCGCTTGGGAAATAGCAATTTGCTTCGCGGTTTATTTCGCAATTTTTGATGTTGTGGCTTAAAAACAACTTTTATTAATCTGATGATATGTTGACCCGACTGCCTTCTTAAACCCTAAACACTTATTTTGCGTATAAAATCTTAATCTGCGGAACTATACAAATAATTTTGTTGACGTTATGTCAAAAAATAACGTCTTTTATGGACATTGTAATGGTGTATATTAAATTTGAAATCAACAATATTATTGAAATTTTACAAAATTATTGTAATACCTATAGATAATTACAGAAATTGTGATTGAAAACAGAACAATGATTATGATTATTATTAATAATTTTGGCGCAATAGTCTCTATTAAATCTATATTCATGGAAAATAATATTTTCTTTTAGAGAATCATCGAGTAATTTTGTAATGAAATACATAATTCTATATATCGAAGATTAAGATTAGGTAGTTACGTAAAACCTATGCATTAGGGACAGAGGCCAAAAGGCGGACTCTTGAAAGTCTCATAAAATTAGTATCTAACTGCCTGTGCGCATTATCAGACCAGTTCTCGGGCGATCCGAACTCACATGAAGCCTGTAGGTAGGTATTAAGCCCCTTAAGAGTGCACCTGACACCTTATTACGTAGGTAGAAATACAGGTATGCAAACATACCGGCGTCTTTGCCACGTACTGATAAGCGTATTTTAGGTCCCCGAGACACCCTTATCATCAGATCATTTTAAATTTTTTATGCACAATTAATATTCAGAATTTAAGTGAGTTGTCTTTGCTTCTATAATATGTGGTATATTTACATAATTAAACTCTTATCACTTGAGCCCATAAAAGTTATAAAATCACATAAAAAATAAACCGCATATAAAAGGGATGAATGATAAGGTACTTAATAAAATTGAGGTACTCAATTTTCCACTTAATTTATAACTGCCTACCTACTTGAAATTAAAATGCTTGACAAACAGAACATCATACGATATTAATGCAATTATTTACCCACTTTATTCCATTAAAGACTACTTACTTGTAAGAATATGCTTGCGAAATTATAATAATGTTCGATACGCCGTCATACGTAATATTTGATCGCCCTCAACTGCGATTTCTACATCGAAGACTACCGGGAGTCTTTTAGGCGTCGTGGTGCTCAAATTAAGTAATTTGGAGCCACTGTGGATTGGTGAAGTTCGATTATTGGTCATTAGTACTGCGGTACTTCGGCAGATAAACATCATGTTCGCGAAAGCGATCGATGCTCCTATCTTCCCGCCAAGCCCCGCGGGTAATACACGGTAGGTACATGTTTGCCCGACAATCAAGTGGCGTACTTTATGACCACAAGCCGCCAGTAACTTACCGCAACGAGCCCTGGCTCTCCGTTAATGAGACAGCGTCGTTTTAGTAGCAAGTATGCCGCGGTACAAGAAAAGGGGCATCGGATAGTACGTCGCTTTGTTTTATATCCTACGCGTAAATTTAATTACAGAATAATTTTGAAATTTTGCAAGAAAGATCTTTAATGATTTTTTAAGTTAGAAATGATATCAAGTATGTGTATTTATGTACGATGTAGGCCATTATAATCATATAGGTACCTAAATGAATTGTTGGTGCTGTTCGTAATACAAACAAATAAATCGTTTACGATGTTTATCTATAAACAGCATAAAAATCATTTCTCTTTAGACCAATTTTTTATTAATATATATTCACATATTAGGTAGCAAGTTTAGACGTACGAGTAATATCTTCAATAGCTGAAGCGTATCGAATCACTGACAATTATGGCAAGGCTAGACTCACGGTGAATTACTTTTATTGTATAGATTTGTCAAGGTTACGTTTAGATTAGTTTCATTTGATATTCATCGAAAACTGTGAAATAATTGCTTAATTGAGATCTATCAAGACCTATCTATCCCAAATTATGTCGCCATTGTTGATATTTACTTTGTTTACGGTCTTTACTTTGCTAGATGTGTAACTTTTGAGAATCAGCTTGACAGAAGGGTAGCCATTATGCTTTGTGATGCAAATGGTTTCGGATTCTATCCCTGGTAAGGCAGACTTCTGCTTGGACTTAGACTTTTAAATAACGACTGTAGATTATTCAGCTGATTTTTGTCTGTCTCTATGACACGACACATGTAACGCTAATGTAGGGTTATAGTTTAAAAATGTTATTTATATAATTAAACGATGGGATAACAAAATACAGAAATTATAATTTACATTTATAGGACACTAGATTAGCTGTGTGCATTTATAAGAATGTATACAGCGTCATCTTCCATTTTTAACCGACTTAAAAAAGACGATATTCTTAATTCATTTACGTTTTTTAAGTCACAGAGCCAAGGTATTGAACCGCGTAGCACGCCCGATCACATGCGTAATAATAGGATCTCTACGCAACTGGTTACATAGCCCTAAATCAATTGAAACCTGTTGTGTTATTGGACTGTAATCGAGAATGATACTTGTGGCCACTCAAAATACATTCTGAGTATCTTCGTATGAGGTACTTAGTAGTTTATGCCGTCCATTGCCAGCTCTTAGCAATTGGCAGGATGGCTTGATAAATGTCAAATATATACATATCGTCCATGACAATCACTTTATTTGTGAGGCAAATAGGCATTAAATAGTAATCGTGGCTCACGAATCTGAAATAAATTGTTCCTAGGCTTTTAATCTACTAACTTACGGTCCATTTATAAATATTATTAAGATCGTTATGTTATTTAGACGCCTTCGTCTTAGATATCTACGATATAAATACATATTAATAGAAGTAGGAATAACACTTTAAATCCGGATTCCAATAGACCCAATAGACAGCGCGCAATCAAAAGTAATATTTATTGTTTCGCACAAGAAATATACCACTTGATAAATGGGTACAGGCACTTTTTAGCGAATAAATTGTCGTAAGAATGTATCACTTTTTACGCTTAAATTATGTACTTTTGGACATATTTAGTAGATACTACTTAAATGTACGATACCGTTCATTTTCTACATACCAACAATAATTTAACGTGAATCTATGGCGTGTACCGTACAATCATGTCCAATTTCCTCTTTGTACCGCCGATCAAAAATGATTCAAAGGGCCGGTCATCTGTTGCGTGTAAAAAAACTGTAAGAGTCTCGCTTAAATATTCTCACCGATACAAGAAAATAGAATGCATAGAAAAATTCTTTCTTGTTATAGGAAGGCGGGAGACCCACACGTCGTGTCTGCCTACATATTTTATTAACCCCGCGCGCTACACGAGAGGTGGGAATATCAAGACTAATCTGCGGATATGTATGAAGCGTGTTGCGGTTGGTATGTAAAACAGATAAGGTTTTGAGGTAAATAAATAATTGTGTTTGTTGTTGTTTTATTTATACAAACGTCGACATATCATGGTTTATGAATCAATTTTAGGCTTGAATATGAGTAGGTACGCAAAAGAAAAACTCGTTAGGAAATTGAAAACAATGTTTTAAGGTGGCCCCTTTTCCACGTAAGGATATTTTATATATATTTCCATTTAGAAAAGGATATTATTGTGTATTAGATTCAATTGTAATAACCACTAGTACCTATTCTAAACTATATGTAATATTGAAATATATTGTATTATTAAGAACACAAGTATGTATATTCTGATTTGAAGTCTGTACTTAGGTTAGGTTAGTAGCATACCTCGCAAAAACTGTTATAAGTATATTATTCAATTATACTTTACCTTCAATTATTTCTAAGTCACATTGCGTATTATATGTACTCTTATGTATTCCAGGTTCATACAAATTTGTACAGGTGGTTATTTAGGTGTATTTAAACATCGCCCATATAAAGTAAACAAATATAGTCACCTATAAACAATAATTAATTCTGCTTTATTATCTATATGTTAGATTCCTATGCTTGTATTTCATAAATAACATTTAATACCCATAAATAATCACATCTATTATTTTCATGTGCCATTTTCATTTATTTCATTACAATTTATCTACTGCTTCGTGATTATATTGATTTGTAATATAGTCGTCGAAAATTAACATAGAAATTTATCTACAAAAAGCTCTGCATAAATAACTTCTATTATCGGCTTTACATAAATTGATAAATGTAGGTAGGTTGATAACATGTCAGTCTACTTTTTATCCGCTTGTATATCCGTCTTGTACTGTTATCTTAAGATTTATTCTCTAATATTTAACCCCTAGTGGCCCCGGCTCGTACTTTACGGCGTATCAGTCGGTGCGGTATTCCCAAACTGCACTTCAGAGCTCCGCACACACACCAACACACACCACGCACTCACACTTGCATACGACAAACGTGTGGATAGAACTTTCACGTTGATTTGATTGTAGTGTTTTGATATTTGATTGGATCTACGTTAAAGTTTAGGTAGATCGTTCCTATGGAAGAACTAGTACAATTCATTACGCACTTACCGGACTACGAGTTTAAAAAGCAAAGGAAAATGTTTTAAACATATTTGTCTTATTTTTTTTATAATGGAGTAGCAAACGAGCATGCAGTCCACCTGATGGTAAGTGGCAACTGCCGCCCACGAACATTTGTGATCCA
>DWRA01001469.1:0-16956 GCA_018250295.1 Spathilepia clonius
AAAAAAAAAAATTCTAAAAAAATGTGTGAAGTCTACTAATTCGCACTTGGTCAGTGCGGTGGACTTCGGCCTAACCCCTCTCACTCTGAGAGCAGACCCGTGCCCAGCAGTGGGACAGTAATGAATTGATGATGATTACAGTGTAAGGGATGATTCATTTATTTTAAATGGGATATACTTTCAAAAGGACATACGTGCCCGTACGTGGGATTAGAAGTCCAAACCCCCCGCTCGAAAAGGCAAATTACCGCTCAAATAAAAAACTCCCTACAACTGTCAAACAAACTGGGTTCGATTCCCGGCCAGAAATTACTAAAGAACCTGAATGAGTATACAGCATATAAGACATTTATGAAAATAATAAGTAATATTTTTATTAACCGTTACAAGCTGATTAACAATGTAAGCAGTTTATTTTGTAATATTTTTTAATTATCTATAATAAAAAACATACATGGTCACTACATATTAAGCCTTTATAAAGCTTCCTACCCACTCTTGCAAACACGATAATAAGATAATAAAACATGCTTTCCGTAATCCGCCGTAAACCAACGCGAGTGTGTTCTCAGCCTAAAATTATGAGTTTAATACTCAACTATAAATAAGGGTTTCAAATCATTTCGTTACATATATTAGCAAGCATCATACTCCGTGGATTCATTAAATATTAAACTTTGAATACTTAAAAATAGGATCTCATTTTCAGTGTTATGAAATATCAGTTACGATTTTCAGATATCGTAAACATTTTCGCTCAATACTTGTTACAGGAGAGGTTGAATCGAAAGGCTTACAGTCTTAATAAAATACCATATTATTTGGCTTCATGTCTTAAGATGACCAGGGCAAATAAGGAGTATATAAAAATTTTGACAATGCAATTATAGTATTACAAGTAAAACACGACAGAAGACGTACTTCTTACGTATTTATTCACCTCCACAATACAATATCAACACCAAAATACAATTTAGTCTACAATTTAATGTGCTACACTCATAATAGACATTTGAAAATTCTATAGATTTTGTGCTATATAATCTATGGCCGTTATACAATAAGTACTAGAAATAAAAAATATGTTAATCATTAAAAGGAGTCCCCGTACAAGACTTCTCGGCGTATTCGGGCATTCTATTGTAATAGACACTAGAAATTTTTACAAAACAAAAAATTATATATTTTACAATACCCTCCATATGCAAGTTCAATTCGCGCCTGGCCAATCATTTATTTACATTTGAACATAGTCTTATTTCAAAATCATTGACAAACGGTGACTTTTCCTACGATAATATAATTCAGGCACGTAGGCGAGCATTTACGAACAAACAGACAACGCTTAATATTCATAACCGACTACTAAGTTAAGCATTTCTCAAGGCTTCATTTCCATGAAAATCCTTCCACACAATCGATAATTGAAACTATATGCGGCAAAAGTTAAACATTACTGCCCACAAGCATCGCCATACACTTTCGTTCGTAGCGTTAGCGTTAGTTAAATATTGAGATAGATCCCTTTGTATTATTCAGTGATGCTACTGTGAACTACCGTGTTTTAAGCTTTGACTGTGATTACCGATTGTTTAATTAGGACGGAATTAATGAGACAAACAGTTGTCAAATAGAGAAGTCATTTTATGATGGTCCGTTGACACCCGATGAATATACTGTTAAAACTTCTGTAAGTCAGCCAGGACGAGAATGGTCATAATCGTGGCCAATTTCAGGCTTTACACATATTAAGAAAATAAATAAACCTGAAGCCTTAAGTTACTGTTTTCTTACTTATGGTTGAGTATAGATACAAATAAACGACAGTCAAAGTTTGCCATTAGGTACCGTCTATATTCGTTCGTTACATTAATTTCAAATAAAAATAATTCTTTTTAGTAGACTTTCTACCAATAATTCCAAATTACTCAAGAGTGCTTTAAGAATAGATATAGTAAAATACTCATTAATCTTTGCAAAAAAAATTATTTTCCAACAGAAATGGTATTATATTTGCATGGATTTTTATTCATGTGAACTGTATTCACACCTTAGCAAATTAGGGAGGAGATTTTACAGCACTTTTACGAGAATTAAAAGCCTTTATGACAAACCTTTATATTTACAACATTTTTATTAGCGTTTAAGTGTCGACAAAAAGCTTAAGAAAGTTTTTAAAAGGTCGTTACTGGCATTTTGATTGTTTTAATATAACTTTAAAAGTCAAAATTAAATAAGTGATTTAATATAAACAGCCAAAAATGGTATTAAACGAGGCATACGAAATATTTCTTGCAATCAGAGCAAAAATGCCGACAGAGCGAACTGCTCTCATTTGTTTGCATGTAACTGTACGCTTATCCTAATAAGGCGCGAGTACAATAAAACCTTAACAGATTTAATTGATATTATTAACCCTTTCCGTTCTGTTTCCAACACCTTCGTTATAGCACTCCGGAAATACTACCATGAACTCTAAGATGTAGGTATACGGTCGATTTTGTTTTTGGGGGCACTTAAAAAGGGAGTGTTTTGACGAGATTTTTGTCACTCAATTCAAGAGAAGTCATGCCGTTGCAAGCAACAAATCATCATTTTTTCGGAATTGCCAGCGGTCAGTCATTCCCCGATATAGTTGCGCGGGCGAAAAGAAATGTTCCTCGTTAGCGCACATAATGGCAGCTTTGCATTATTGGCCGTTGTACTGTCGCCGGCAAAAGTGCTATGGGAATAGTTCGCCTTCTTTGAGTACTGGCACCAACTTTATTGCGGCTGTTACGCATTTCCGAACTAAATATGGTGGGATTTGCAACAGTTTCATGTTACGCTTGCATGTCTATGTGCGTATGCTGGCCGGTTTCTAACATAAATTATTATGTAAAGTTTTTCTTTAAGAACTCGTTATAGACTTATGATTCTAGTTATGCGATACTACGATAATAATTTTAAAGACTTTCGCCAGCTTCACGTTTAGTTCTTTGTTTATCGACATTGCTGTCATTTACATTAAATTTTGTTTGTTTATATGTTTACTAGAAAGAAATAAGGTTAAATTTTATTCATCATAGGTAATCGTTTTGCTCGATGTATTGTTTGACTCTCGTTACTAAGCAGATAATGGTGTGACGGGGATGCTGCCGTAATCGAACCACAGAAGTTTCTACCACCTTCACGGCACAATTAGTAAGGATCATACTGTATAACTTAGAAGTCCTGTTATTCGTTAGCATATTATGCACTTTGTTTAAGGTTATATGCATAGCACTGAGCATAGAGATACTATCGTCGCATTTTATATAGTTGTTACGATTCACATCATTGTTCTAGTTTAAAAATATACTACCATAAAAAACGTAGGTGATAAGAAAAGGGTTTTAGTTCTAATAAGATTAATTAGAGAAAAAACTAAGAATAATTCTCAAAGAATATTTAAACGATATAGATTCAATATAGATCATGCATCTAATTAAAAATACAAAGAACAAAATACAAACAGATTTACCAACATGCGAAACTAAAACAATTACAGCAATATCAAAACTTAACCTTTCATCTCAGCAATTTTAAAAACAAGTAATTTTGCCTACAGCGATATAGTAATACTAGGCTTTGCCGCTGACTATTCCAGTTTACGACAGTAATTTTTTTTGATATTTTACTTCTGATTGTGACGTGTCATGCATGTCTACCATTAAATGATGACTGGTGTAATTATAGTATTTCTACATTATTACAAAAACAATAGTTAAAATGTACTATTGTGCATTGATATCATAATCTGTGGCAGTTTTTAATCAAGCATAACCTCTTGCACTTGAAAGTGAATATATATTATACATTATCTTTTATCGTACAAAAGCGAAATTTAAAATTCGGGTCAGGTCGCCTGATTTTAGTCTTATAAATTAGGCAGGGACCCTATTTTAAAAATAATAATATGTAGGTATTTTATGACGCTTCGTAAACTATTCTGCCGGTGCACGGAAGATGTATCAATTGTTTAAGAACTTTTAACATCGGATAAGGTGAGAAGAGTACAAATACACCAGATAAGTAAACAAAAACACCCTATTAAAAATGTCCGTATGAAGTCACAAAAAGACACCACAACGTTATTTGTTATAGATACAGACCTAATTGAAAAGTCAACATCAAATCGACTGGAGCACGCGATTGTACCATCAAAATGATTCAAGTCGACCGATTTTAACGAGGAAACATATCGCCCTAATTGAGATTACACCTCGTACTGGCATCCAAAAAATCATGTCGTTACAGCCAAACATGGCGCTGATTTATTAAGACGTCGGCAAAATAGACAGGTTGAAAGTGGAGCGGACTCGCCAGCTTTTTGTTTACAAGTGTACTTATCTTTTGGTTATACAATTGAAGCACTTAAATTATTTTTAGGTGAAACTCATATAATAATTAGTGGAAAGTAGTAAAAATCTTCCTATCTTGTGTAGACAACCTGTTTATTTCTGTGATCTTGTTTTTAATAAGCCAAGTGTTAATATCAGCCTTTAATTTTTAATTTATTATCAATTTTGTTTTTTAAATTGTTTGTTTGAAGCAACAATGTACCATGTAAGATATTCCGGATTTGATTGCTAAACAAGAAACTGTCTATATTTGGACACATTTGTCTTTCTTTGGCACAGGTGAGCAAAGGGAACTAGTACACCAGCGATGATTTATGTAGATTAACATGAACTAATGCTCGTGTATTAGATCACTATTGCTTATGTGCTACCTCCCTTAGTTAAGTTAACAGAGGAGATAAGCAGAAAAAGTATATTAGCAGTTTATTTATGTGAAGATAAAATAAAACATTACGGGAAACGTATATAACAGTTTAATATAAGATAGTGTTTCTTACAAATATCCAGGGTCCTCGTGGCAAAAGTTAAAATGATGCCAATGATGGACACGTATATTTTTAATAAGACAATTAATTTCCTCGTATTTTTTTGATAATGCTTTGATCAAAGCGTCGATTTTTTCCATTCATACTCATATCATCTTCACCGCCAGCTACTTAAGATCCAAATGTAGAAAATTAATAATTCGGAGCTATTTATTGCAACTTTACATCCACCGAGATCAGTAACTGTCTTGCGAACGTTATGAAACAATAATAATATTCATTTTTAATGTTTGTTTACGAATTAAAATGGTGACGATGCTGAACGTACAACACAGCGGGACGGCCTTTGGATACTCTGTAATCGATTTAAGTTATCTTATTTAATATTCGATAGCACTAGCTTTAGTCACCCGACGGTACTTATATTCGTTAATAGATTGGTTTTGTTTTTGGACAAATTTGCCTTTTTTGTGAAGAGCAACGTAGCAAACTAGTAAGCAAGCAAGGCGTAGCGACTGCCACCCATACTAGAACACAACAGCGCTTCACAATGTTTTTTAGATAGAAATAGGTCGCAATGGATTGATTTTATTTGATATTGTAATTATTTGGCAAACCAATATAGCCCCATGATTAGGACTTTTTTCGTCTAAACAACAATTTTAAACGCTCTATATTAATTGTGGCTTAGTTCTGGTTAATTGAGACGTACTTATCCCACGCTTTCGAACAGACCTCAGAGGTAGCCTTGTCGCCGCCTTTAGGTAGAAATCTTATCTTATCTGAGGTTAGCCACAGATGTCCCTGGGCGGCAGTTACATTTACCATCAGGTGGACAGCACGCTCGTTTGCTACTTCTATACTACGTATTAAAAATCGTATGTAAGCATATTGATACAGACATACACTAAGATCCGAAAATGTTTTATATACTCAGTCACGGGATGATTTTTGTTTAACATAATTATTGGTTTATCATATTGAATCTTAAGTGTTCAATAAAATGCGAGAAAAATATCTTAAAATTTCAAAACGATGTTATTTAAAACACAATGTTATGTGCTTTGACTGCCACCAAGCTTAATTTTTAATTTCAATTATTTACATAAACATGGATTATTGGTTATTGAAAATGTTCAAAAGAGGTAAACGCTTTTTTTAAGGTTCCTTAGCCAGAAGGTAAAAACTGAACCGTATTACTGAAGCTCCGCTGTCTGTCGGTATGTCCGCCTATCACTGGTGTCTATTTCTTGAATGGTAACACATAGACACTTGAAAATTCACTCAGTGTGTGTTACTATGGCCGTTATATAAAAAAATACTAAAATAAAAAATATAGAGTAAAAATAAATTTTGTATAATAAGTAAGGCACAGAAAAGTCGGATATTTTAAAATATTGGAGTAGCAAACGAACTTACAGTCTACCCGTAGATACTGTGACCAACTCCACAAAGGACTGGTTCTACGTGAAATAGATCACAGATACATAGTAATTCCTGAGGACTAATATGATAGTCTTGTTGTAAGTTAGCCAGCTACTACACCCCTCGAGCGAAACGCAGAACAGCTTCATTCTAGAAGTGGGTGTAACGGTAACACCTCCTCGGTCGTCCTCATTGGGAACCATGCTAGCATTAACATCTTTCAATCGAATTTTGTAAGATTTTACTCAACTAAGCCCTTTCACTGGTCTCTGCACATAGATTCTTGAAACTTCAGGATTTAAAGAGGATTACAGCATATTAAGACAGGTCTCTAAACTTATGTGCATTTGATATGTCAATAACAAAAACGCAACATTATGTTGCTCTCATAAGTTCACGCTGTTCACATTAATACAAATATTAAAGACCTTTATTCTTTTCGACACTATTAATTATAGTAAATGAACTATTGGATTTTTTACATCGGTTCCCACAATATGATCTCATTCTGTCGGTTTGTATTTGGTTTTATTATGTCTTACTGGAGAATTATGATAATGATATGTAGGCACTAATGATTTTAGCTTAAAAACGATTTGAAATTAGATCATCGCGTCGATCTGGCTCGTAGTATCTACGTTTGATTTTAATATTAATTATTCTAAAATAAAAAATTACGGTCACTTCCTTTTACAAAATTTAGTATCTATGTATTTCTTTTTATAATATTTCCTTATCAAAAGTAACTTGTATAATTCGTTTGGCGGCTTATAGAAAAAATTAACTATATATTTTGAATGTTGTTGAAAAATAAATTAGTGAAAAGATATGTTATTCTAACTTTTACATTTTATTAGTATGTTCTGGTGTAATAAAGTTTAAATATAAGTATCATACATATTTTAGACGCCATTTTCATAATATTAAAACTTGCGTGATAATAAAAAAGCTCTAAAACCGATGTCATACATGCCATAGTAATAAAAACAGTCAATTTCATCTAAATAGTTTTGTAGCCAATGACATAAAAATAGAATTGAATATCGGCGTATCTAAAAAATATAAAACAAAGCATAAAATCAAATGTTTTATTTAATCTCTATTCTAGATTTTTTTAATATTTAATGTTGTTGTAAATAAGCGTACATTCTATCTAATGGTAAGTGCCCATTGCCGCCGATGAGCATATGTATGTATATATACATAATAAAGATAAAATGAAAATCTTACACGAGGCCGGTCACAAATGCTTTGCTGCTCTTACGGATGAAGATGGAATTTCTCAGTTAAGTATGGATGCCAAACAAGAATATATCAGCCCATAACACTGTTGTTTTTTGGTAAAAAAAAGGATATGTCAATTAAGTAATTCAGAAAGCGGTATACAGAATACACTTAATTACCAAGTTTTACCTCTGTAGTCTTAATAGTTTCCGAATAAAATGGCTGTGACATACGCACACAGACATGACGAATCTATAAGGATTCCAATTTTTGCCATTTGTCTACTGTTGGCGACGCAGGCCGGCTATAGGTTTTATATTATTTTCTATTTTTTGGTTATTGTATTGTTTTAAAATTGGAAAAATATATGTCAATTATTGTCAACTAAAAGTATCTGCTTTTTCCGTATCTTTCCTAAATAATCCTTTAAAATCGGTGAGCTGCAGTGGCCCATTGCTGCCGGACCGCTACAGCTACGGAACCCTAAAATGTGAAAATCATGGGCATTCCGTACAAGAAACATGTTTATCAAAAGATTTTTGATTTTTCACGTGTATGAAACGGTAATGAGTACCTAAATACAAACATTAAGTTTGCATCATCGTTATACAAAATCTTAAGTAAAATAGAAATAAAATTTTGTACATTTTATTGTATACACATATATACAAAACATATGTTTAATAATAACGTACATTATTTCTACATTACATTGAACATCCTTTTCAGCGGTGGTAGGTAGTTGACGTATTGGGATGAGCGTAAGCTCTCCCCGAGCTCAGCTCGATTGGAGTACAGGGTATTCTCCTAATAGGGCTGAAGTAGACCACCGAAGGGGTTTTAGTGCTGTAAAAATCCCATATAATCCAGCATCTCTCTTATTAACTTAATTACGTGTAATAAAATCTACATTTAATTTACTTATAATAAAAATATTTCAAATACATTTGATTTAAGAGATCAGCTTAGGAAATTCCAAAATGTAAACTTAAAAATGTGTTAACCAGATTAACCTCTTAAATTAAATATATATATATACACTTTCTATTCATAAAACAGAGCATTTTGATTTGTAACAAACATGGGATGGAAATAAGTCATGAGCTACATATTATGTGCACAAAACCGCAAGTCGAAACTTGCCAGAATATAAAATTGTTATACTTCTATTCGTTTAAACTAAAATCAGGCTAGCTATTAACACAGCTGGAAGGTGGAATTTTAAATATTAGCACAAAGTTATTGACAATAAAGTGTTACAAAAATCTATTAGCAGATTAAAAATAAACGCGGAAATAACATTTGAAATTTTGATACTTAAATCGTTTTTGTCACGCGAATTATTTTTTTACACCCGTTATTAATTTGTGTAATTTTTGCCTGCCAATAATCAAAATATGACAATTTCCAGTTGTCGAATATTATTTTTTGGTTTAAATCTTGCATCTATGTGATTTTGAAGTAAACAATTTTATATAAAAGTTCGACAGAATATAAAAAGTTAAACAATTGCGCCAGAACTGAAGCCTTTTCTTCAACTATACGTAATTTGAAAACTTGTAAAATAACAGCCACTAAAAATAATTATTTCTGTAGACGTGCAAACCGCGTTTTTGGACGAGGCGCAGCTTACTTAGGGAAGTCAAAAGCTTCCAATACCTTAAGCAACATACATGCATATTTAAATTAATAATAATTTATACGAAGGTCAAATTTTATCGAACATAGGCAGGGGGTCTCATAATCTTTTTCCAATTCGATACAAATTAAATTAATTTATGCCGTTGCTTCGGCAAAGTGTACCATAATTTACAGCTAGTTGTTCACTTGTACATTATTGTCATTTTATTAAAAGGTCATAACATAAATTTTGCTGGTGAGCTGGATAATTACAGTTTTGTTTTCTAAAAAAACTGTACGGATAGATTTCATTTAGCACAGGTGTTACTACCAGCTAAATAAGATAGTAAATATTTTTGGCGTAGGAGTGGTCATGTATGCTGTATATAATCATAAATAATTTACTTTTTCACAATTACCACGCTGACGAAAACCATCTTGAAAGCCTTGAAAGGATTAACTTAGCTTAAAATATATGACATCGATTAACTAATCCAAGTTTTTCTTTCTTTCCACTGCTAAAAGAGTTACGAAGATAACGTCCAACCCAATAGTGATATGAAAACAAATTACAAGCTTATTAGAAAGTACTTGCTACAGACGTGAAGGAAAACATCGTGAGGATACCTACAAGCCTGAAGTTAGTAATAGTTCGAGGACGAAAACGTCTACATAAATCTTCGAATGGAAGGATTTTTGCGTAAAATTATAGGTGAAAATGAAAATACATTTTTCAAGCATAACCGCCTTGCTCGTTTCTCGTAAAAAGAGAGACAAGCACCTTATAATCTTTGGAATGCAATTAATAATGTACTTAATAGGATCTTAGGTCAATTGACGGTCTAAGTGGTTCGAAATATGATATTTATTCAGAAATGTGTTCTATATCGATATTTCTGCAATCGTAAATTGTGACTTAATCGATTTTATGTGAATACCGTTGATTTGGACGCGTCGCCATAGCCTTTTAATTTATTCAACAAACGTTTAATATCTACTTATGCATTTTAATATCTAGATTAATAATAATTTGTTTTATAATAGCTGGTGATCTGATGCAAATAATTTGTTGCTTAGGTATATAAAATTAAATCCGCGTGAAGTATTTGTTAGCGTAATCTCCACGGAAGGGGATCTAGTTCTACGCCGGGTAGAAAAATTCAAGTTCGGGCTTGGTGAGCTAAGATATTTCTTCTCTGGATGTATAAACATTTTATTTTGTTTCTTTTGTAGTTATTACTATGATATGATATGATATCTAAAAGTATGTAGTTTTTCTATTTTCATTACAACGTTACTGTAGTCTAATATTTAAATTTATGTATAATTTTTTAAGATTATTACACTTCCGTGTACCTAATACGATCTTATTTTTTTAATAACCTTTTTAAATATTTTTGGCATATTTAGAGACAGAGATTTCTTATTTAGTTCTGTACAATGAAGATATTAATAGTTTGTCATCACCAAATTTACCATTGCCATGTGTTATGTGATTTAAAGGTTTGATTTATAATATTACATACGTTTTTGGGCTTAGCCGATTTAGCTGATCATTTTAAAAGGATTGTAATTTCTCACTTTTCATATTTGTAAACATCAATAGGTAAGTAATTTATTTTCTGTTGATAAGAGGTATAGATTAAGTGAGGTGTATTTATTCTAACTTCGTTGTCGTTAATATTTAGAAAGTGAAGGAAATATGTAGGCATCTATTAAAGTTAAATTTATAATTCTGACAGTTTAATTTTTTTTGGTACGTTACCTAAGCGACCACCAAAGTCGATATGTGTTGTAACGCGTAAGCAAATTGGGTGCCAAAATTATGATTTAGTGTTGTCATTATGGCAAATTTTACAAACGTAATTTATGCGCGAATTTGTCATAATCATGATTGGGTTTTGAAATTCGTCACGGTAGACATAGAAAATATTTTCTAGAAGATTGATTTGCAGTTCCGACTGCTTAAATATTTGCGCAGTTTTTTAAACTACGCCTGTTGTTATAATATGAATACCAAAGTCTCTTTAAGGTACTTATTACAAGGGATTTTTATTTTATACAATATTATTTAATTTTATTGAGGAATGAACAAGCGAAATACAATTATCCTTAAAACGATGTTCCAAAATGTACACATATACAAAAATAACTACTAAAGTTTTTTAGGTCAGATTATAGATTCCACGATCGATTTATTTTTACGTGAACGAAACTAATTTTCTTAATATCTGCAATTTTGTCATTTATTTATAAAAGTGTGAAATATAGTGCTTCTATTATATCTTGCTCATAATATTTAAGTCCATAAATATTTATTAGCCAAAATAAATGATGATGCTTTGTGATTCGTGATCGTTTTGTAGGCGTTGTCATTATCGAATATATATTTATGTCACAACAATATAATCCTCAAAAATATATCCATACTAATATTAGTCGCAGTGGGTTTGGCAATTCACTATTGTCGGTAAATATCCATTTTTACAACCGGACAGGTGAACTGTGTGATGCCATCTTTATATATAAACTCGAGTGTGCGTGTGTTCATAATTCTTCCCCAAAATAGCTTGACTGATTTTGATTTCTTTTTAATTTATGAGTTTGTCTAGATGGTTGTTCGCCATAGTTGTACCCAGTAAGCATAATCATTGCGGATAACCAGGTATATATTAAAAAAACCTTTTCGTATTTTTTTAGGTTTCTCACTTGAGAAACATTTGAAGTAAATTTAGTGTACCTATCAATAAATCATTTTATTTTTCATGCACTTTCATATTTTTTTAAGCACTGCTGTGTTCTAGTTTGGAGAGTATAGTAATGGAACCATGCTTATCCTATGCATTTCAATATAGACCTTAGGGGGTGCAACGTATCTTTGACGACAGGTAGGACTCTAATTTTAATGGAGATTGATTGCAGATGTCCATGGGCGGCAGTGGCTACTTATCATCAGGATGACTATATGCCCGATTCCTACATCCGTAATATAAAAATATACCTATATATCCAATGCGATTGCATTTTTATATAAAAGTGTTTTTGAATACTTTTATCCCGAAGTTCTCATGACAACAGAAAATTAATTGACTTCCCTAATAAATAATTAATAAGCCAAAGCGGGCGTGGCCGGGTTTTGGGAGTTGTATAATAAATATGGCGAATAGGACGTGAAATTAAGTTATAAGTATAATATTTAAATTGATTTTTTATTATAATAACAGTAAATGAGCCGCCCACTTAATGGTTAAATGATCACTGCCGTCCATGGACATCTGTTCGTAAATATCCTAAATCAGAACAGGTGGCATGGCTAAAGTAGATCTCAAATATGTTGGAGTCTCGGAGGAATAATTAAGATGCCTCGTGGAATCACTTCTGCTCTACAATACTCATCAACAAACGACTGTAGCCTCTGAATACAGATCTCCTCTCAGGCTAAGGGTAGACACACTTCACATACTTTTGAAACTTACTTTTTGGTTTGAGAAATCTCTGCCATGTAGAACATCATGCTGAACAAGACGATGATGAAGGAACACCATAAGGTAAGTGAGGGTTGATTTTAAATTTTAAAACATAATATGATCTGGGATTCGAACTTCGGTCCAACCATCAGGGCTGTGTCCTACTATATACTGTAACTCAGTCATAAATGTTTTATCTGTTTAGTTTGAACTGTTATACGAAATGACATGTAATGCCACTATAAAAGTGAAATAGTCATCATACCGGTCTGCCACGCAGAGGGTTTTGGGTTTGAAGCCCCGAAAGCCAGATATCTCAACGATGAATTTAGATTTGCGTGTGTACATCGTAAACATATTGCTTTTTATGTATATTCAAGCATTGATAGCCTAGTGGTTGAATCACAGTCTCTCAGTCGAGGGGTCCGAGGTTCAAACCCCAGGCACGAACCTCTGATTTTTCGAAGTTAAGTGCATATAAATTAATTATCACTTGCTATAACGGTGAAGGAAAACATCTTGAAGAAACCTGAGATGAGAGTTGACAGATGAGAGTTCTTTGAAAAAAAAATAATAAGTGCTCAGAAAGTGTGTGAAGTCTACCAATTTGCAATTGGCCAGTGTGGTGGACTATGGCCTAAGCCCTCTCACTCTGAGAGGGGACCCATGCCCAGCGGTGTGACAGTAATAGGTTGACGACGACGTATATCCAAGGTACCTATGAATTCCCATCCCAGTATGGTCTATGTGTATACAAAACCTCTCCATCTCCCATCAACACGCCTCCCTATAAAACGCATTCACGATTCGCAATTTAATCGAGTTTTCCCATAATAAATACTCCGCGCTAAGTACAAATACGAATGAATTTCTCTCAGCGCAAAATAAAGAGGTGTATTCTTGTTAATGGCGCTAGAGGAGTATTCGGCTACCGTATTGCGTGCTCACGGTTACTCGCGAAAATTAAGTCTGCTAGCACGATCTCAGGGGATCAGAACATTTGGTACGCTTTTGTCTTAAAATATGCATTATATTTGCATTACCACTTTAAAAGTTTATTGCTTGTTTGTTTCAATCAGTACTCATCTTCATAAATAAAGTCGTTTTTAGTAATTACGAAAATAATAATTATTTCACTAGATTATACAAATTGTCTAAAATTAGAAGGTTTCAATTTTTATGAATCTTTATAATATACTCGTATTGGGTACGTATTACTTATTAACTTTTACGGTAATTATTTTTATACTTTAGGTTACAAATATTAAGTATATTTTTTCAACATAATACGTATTTTCACTGTCCTAACGTGTACGACAGCAAGAAAATGCCAATGAAACAAGCTTAAATTTATTTAAATTAAAACATTTTTGCTTAGGTAACAAGTAGCAGTCAATTTTAACTAAAGATTAACCTTCCGTTTCAATAAAACGAATTAGTTTTAGAAGCATTTGATGTTCGGACCATCATTAACTGCTATACATATTAATTATTAATTATAGTTCATATTTCCATAAAATATTCCGTAGAACTATATCAATAACCATTTCATTATCAGAAGCTAAACACCGATTAACTTTGTGGAGTTGATACATTATTCATTAAACCAACATAATTTACCTTCGTTTACTTCTGTGTTGTTACGTCATAACGTAGAAGTATCGTGGTGTGACTAGTCTTCGCCTGCGACTTTGCTCGTTTGCGAGACTCGTTATTTTAACGAATAATATGGAAATATGTTTAAATTTACAAGTAGTTAAAATAGCAACAAGCCAAGAAGCAAAGCTAAAAGCCTTTTCGAAAATAAATACGCGAAGAATCTAATTTGAGGTTGTTTTCAAAACGTGCTGTTATGCTATTAACAAAGAAAAAAAAATATTTTAAGTAATTGTAATAAAGGTTCATTTAAAAAAAATCCAGGCAATTTATATTATCATGAAATCAACCTACAATTAAAAGTCTTACAGAAAATAATAGTCACAAGGAATTTACTTAAACATTATCGAATATTATATTGCCGTCCTTAAATAAATAGGAGGTATAAACATTTTAAGTAAATATATTTTTTAAAGTAACACATATGCACATTATATAATTTAATTTTACAATAATATACATAGATTTCACGTACGTCGGTCAACGCGATGGTTTAATAATGGATAAACGTTTGACCTCTGCACGGAGAGGCACGCCTGACAAAGGGCAAGGAAATTTTCACATAAATTGCCCGGTTGTGTAACTAGTACCTGCTGTAATAAATATACGTTCTGATATGGACGGGTTTCATTTACTACCGATTTCTATGTTTTCTATACGTATTTCTTACAATGTGCCTACATACTCTTTGCTATTTATCTTTACTGATAAATTCATTATAAAATAAAATTTCTAGACAGTATCGATATGTCGAATATATGATAATTGTTTAACAAATTTTAAACAGGACAAAACTATTTCTGAATTTACTGTAGCAATTATGTTCTAGTACGAAAGCAGTAATATGTCAGTTGACTTTTTGAGGCGTTCTAATTTAGACCTCAGGATATATAATGAATTAAAATGAAAATGAGTTATTCAGTTGTATTTGGAATTAAACTACGTATAGTTAGTTAGAATAGGTATTTTAATATTTTCCTATATTTTTATATTTCAATATGGTACAGTACCACGTGTAGCTATCGTTTGCAACAATATCATTTAGTATTTTTTTTTGTATGTAACCAATCTTCTCAGTAAATAAATAACAAAAACAGGAATGTATGCTACAATTTTAGAATCACTAAATTTAAATTATTCACTGAAAAAGAAAGCAAAATGTTTTCAACCCCTGCACGGCGCACGGTAGCGGCGTGCTCGAGTAAGCTAGGAAGTTTTCACATAAACTGGTATCTTAATTGTGTAACCAGTGAATCGTAATAGTTATGTTCAATCCAGTCGTATTGTCTCGTCTCGTCTACTCTTATATATTGTAGTGTACCTGTCAATCCGCTTACAGTGTAATATTAGCTACAACACTTCTGTAGTTGCCACATTGTTCTCATATGGCTCTATTTGCAATGTTTATTTCTGCAAACACAACATTAAACAATTACGTTAGAAATAAACTTAATGATGAGTAAAAAGGTATAGCTTCTTTGAAAAGAACGAAAAATAAGTAGAAAGGAGGATATTAAGTAGGTAATACTCGAGCGATAGCCTGCATCGACGATGGCTGGCAATCGCGGACAGTTGCTGACTACCATCAACGATCGTCGCCGAGTCGTGGCGACTGCCACCGACTGCCGCCGACCATCGATCGTCGATCACTGATCCTTAAATAGTGTGTATCACCCTTATGTACTTTTCAGGGTTATTACATTTTATAAATAGCAGATTTCACATTTTTCCTAAATTCAAACGCAGACTTCCAGCTTTAAGATTGAATATATTTTTTTTATGATCGTTTCTTTTCTATAAATGCCGTGTTTAGCACAGCGATTCTAAAGGTTTTTCTACCAACTTAAATGATTACGCGTCATTTTATTTTACATGTATATTAAAACTTATTAAAACAGTAACCAAATGTTTCCAACCCCGCTTAGAAAGGGCAGGAGTTTTCACATAAGCTAGCTGATTGTGTAAGCATCCTAATGGTGATCTTCTAACTACTGTTATTGGCAGACTCGTTGAGCGAAATGGATGTACGCTTAAAGTTCATCGGGTGTGTCGTTTTGTGTCCTTTTAGTAAATGTTATCGATGAGTATGGAACATATTGTGGTACTTTCATCGATAGAACCGATAAAATAACTGGATTTTGATGGTAAAACTCTTCAAAGTTTGTCTACGATAAGACCTTATAGTTTAATGGTATAAAACTGTAGGTTGAAGTTTGAAGAGTGTAGTGAGGATTGACCTCAAGTTAAACTTATGTTTTAATAGAGTCTGTTGGGTCTATATTTTACTCGATTGCGGATAGTAATGTTTTGCGAGCGTTTGTATGCACGTCTTCTTTAGAACGCCTAACAGCACAAATGGCTTGATGAATTGTAGCATTAGGTGTTGTATTCACCGAAATTATGGGAGTGACACAGGCTCCACTACAACTTTTTTCTTAATTATTTTTAAGCAGATCTACCTCCTTTCCAATATTATGTAAGGACTTAACAAAGCCTTTATTTCAAGAATAAATTTCATACACATAAACACAATTTTATTGCTGCGACTATTTTTTTTCTATAGATATTTACTTATTTAATAATATTATTAACTTATCTGCAAATGATACTTTGGTGGTATTTTTTCGGTACGCCCCTCTCGTTATTTAATTTATTGAATTAGTACAGTTATTTTACAACCTATAGTAACGGAGACAT